>JAOTQY010000024.1:5987361-5998028 GCA_026413445.1 Dolichallabes microphthalmus | reverse complement strand
CTCGGTTCAGGTGAGCTTCTTACGTCACCTGACCGAGGTGCAGCATGGGAACTGAAGTCAAAACACAACGAAAGACAAACTACAACATAAACTAAATTAAACTAAACAGGCGTTTTGGCGCCATCTAGGTGTTAAACCTTACAGTTGCATCTTTCCCCAAGTATGAGTCTTTGTTTTCAAATAATTAGGCAATTGAGCAAATAGAAATAGATGTATTATGTAATATATTAGTGTGTTTAAATGTAATTACTAATAAATTAGGTATACTTAATAGCTATTTACTGAACATTGTACAGCGCTTTTCTGTCTACACTGCTTTTTTATTACAATGTAAAGATAAAAATTTATTATTTAACAATGCCCCCATGTGTAATTTTGCGCCACTTCTCAGTCTGTCCTCCTGAAATTGATCTGTACACCTCAATCTTTGCAATGACAGTTGAGCTTGTAAGAATATTAATGCCATAACACTTTAACCTCAATAAGTAATATCTAGAGTTTTATGCATATGAAAATTGAATATGCCCCTGAATATTGTACATGCCTTGCCTCCTTCTCCAGTATCACTCGCCTGTTTGGCGCCCCCAGTTATATTACATTTTTTATATAAAGTATAGAATGACTTTAATCACTCACTCTCCACATGTCACGGTCTTAATTAAATAACATTTGGATCTTTTGATACTAACACACACACACACACACACACCCACACACATGGGTGAAAATAGGCCAGTACTGTAGCACTAAAAGATTCAGTGGCAATGCGCCATAGCAGAAAGAGGGGAGAGCAGCAACCTGACAAAACTCACATGGTAATATTTTCAGCAATAAACCACATTTGTCAACATCTTAAACAACACTTAATCGCCTTAGTAATTGCTTCTATGTTGTTCTGAATTGCCTCGTAACCTCCTGTTTTTTGTAAGATTCAACCCTCCATTACTGCTAGTTGATGTGAGAACAAGCTTCACCAACCATGCTGCCAGGTTCATGACTCACCTCACTGCTTTGTTCTTACCCAATCTACAAATCGAACTACATTCTAACACAAGGCTGAATCCCAAAGCCGTCTCAAACCCCTGAACGTGGGCATGACTTGGTGTGTGGAACAAAGGGAGTCTACACTCTATGAGGCATTGGTTATTTTAAGCTACAGTACATTATGAACAGGGTCATCTAAGAAATTGGGGATCAGAACGTTCTTTTTCCATTCTTTAACTGGCGGGTTTGGATGAGAAATACCTCAGATAGTTGCAGATGTCTGTTCTTGCTTGACACAAGTGGGTACCATTGTGGATTCTGAGATGTTTTTCTCATCACTAGAGTTGAAAAGAGTGGTTATTTGTTATTCTCAATACCCTAGTCCATCTAGCACCAACAATGATGCAAAATCCCCTAGTCCATCTAGCACCAACAATGATGCCAAATCCCCTAGTCCATCTATCACCAACAATGATGCCAAATACCCTAGTCCATCTAGCACCAACAATGATGCAAAATACCCTAGTCCATCTAGTACCCACAATGATGCCAAATACCCTAGTCCATCTAGCACCAGCAATGATGCCAAATCCCCTAGTCCATCTAGCACCAACAATGATGCCACATACCCTAGTCCATCTAGCAACAACAATGATGCCAAATCGACCTAGTCCATCTAGCACCAACAATGATGCCAAATCCCCTAGCCCATCTAGCACCAACAATGATGCCAAATCCCCTAGTCCATCTAGCACCAACAATGATGCCAAATCTCCTAGCCCATCTAGCACCAACAATGATGCCAAATCCCCTAGCCCATCTAGCACCAACAATGATGCCAAATCCGCTAGTCCATCTAGCACCAACAATGATGCCAAATCTCCTAGCCCATCTAGCACAAACAATGATGCCAAATACTCTAGTCCATCTAGCACCAACAATGATGCCAAATACCCTAGTCCATCTAGCACCAACAATGATGCAAAATCACCTAGTCCATCTAGCACCAACAATGATGCCAAATGCCCTAGTCCATCTAGCACCAACAATGATGCAAAATCACCTAGTCCATCTAGCACCAACAATGATGCCACATACCCTAGTCCATCTAGCACCAACAATGATGCCAAATGCCCTAGTCCATCTAGCACCAACAATGATGCCAAATGCCCTAGTCCATCTAGCACCAACAATGATGCCAAATACCCTAGTCCATCTAGCACCAACAATGATGCCAAATACCCTAGTCCATCTAGCACCAACAATGATGCCAATATAGTAATAATAATATAATAATAATAATGTCATTCATGATAGTTTTAGGTTAGATAGATTTAGGTAAACCTAAAAATGTAAATCTGTCATATCTGAGCTAATTAGATCTCTTAGTTAGCTAGCTGGTTCCGGTAAAGTGTGTTTTCAATGTATGTTGTGTTGTTAATTTATGTTGTTGCATGTACAGTATGTAGCACCTTGGTCCTGGAGGAACATTGCTTCGTTTCACTGTGTACTGAACTGTATATGGTTAGAGTGACAATAAAAGCCTACTTGACATGACTTGATGTATGAACGAACTACATCACTCCTGCTGTTAGAATCATCCCAATTCATGCTTCGTGGATATTTAGACAGTTCTCTAGCTGTGCATGCTTGGTCAATCCTAAATTTACAAGTTTCTCCTAAAATACAGAAACATGATTTATTTCCTTCATATACCTAAGTTCCAGAGGGGCCTACAGGGAAAGATCTTTCCTGCAGTATGCCCCAAACTGTTCAAAATGAAATGTAGAACATGATTTCACGAGGGTAAAGTAAAGTGTTTGGATTATAGGGTTGCCAAACTCGTCAGTCAAAGTACCCCCAAGTATTTCAACTTCTGAAATTTCTTTCCTTTTTTTGACGGCTGAGACGAACAGGGGCAGACGTGGAGGAGAATGTCACAGGAATCAATCAAGGTAAAGCCGTTCTCATCAATTTTCCCGCCAGAGAAAGTACTGTACAACATGCATGATGGGGAGACTGATGGATTTACCTCACGTGAGATTTACAGGGCTGATGAAAGTTGGAGATGAGAAAAGAAATGAATCAGAAATGCAGAAATCTCACCATACAAACAATTTAAGATACAGTATTTCCACATACTGTATGCTCTAAAAGCTAGTGTTAAACACCACACTATCATAGGAGCGAATAGTGTCATAATTGTAATAATATTGTACAACAGCTTAAGGAAATTCTAAAATTTAAAATGGCCTTTTCTGTGCTTTAAGGCTTACAGTACAAGCTTTTTTTTTCACTCTCTTGCAAATGTTTCACTGTATGCTGAGTTTCACTGTACATTCAGCTGTTCGTCTGAAAATGTATTAATATGCGCTTCTAGGCGATTCTGGAGGTGGTGCGTTTTGTGGGCAGATTTTTTTTTCATGAATAATGTGAAGGCACTTTTTTGCTCGTTAGCAGGTGCTTGGTTTCATAAATAAATTAGATTAACATATAGATTTCTTTTTAGCAAAAAAGCCATTTATAGGTGCAGCAGTCTATTTGTTTCCTTACTAAACAGATAACTAAGAACATGTAGAATGGAATAATAATGATGATAATAATAGTGTTAACAATGCCATCAGCACAAGAGTATTATTCCAATGAACACACAGGCCAGCCCCCAGGTCATCTGTAGAAGGTCTATTAATCTCAAGACCCCTAAAGGTCTTTAGGTCATCTTCAAGGGACTTTAGTATAAGGACTTTAGTCTTAAAGATATCTGGGTTGTTAACATTTTTTAGGGATTTTAATGGGTTGCTGAAGAGGTCTCTAGTCATGAAGACGTCCTGCAGTATTACGTGTGCCCACTGGGATGTAGCTGAGAAAATCATTTTGCAAAACCACAGTCCAGGCTGGTCTGCTTTTCTGTGTTAATGGGCTTTCTGTCAGTCATTTTTAGGCAGTCTTCAAGAGCCCTCCACTTCACATTCATCTCAGTCCGTTCAGAAAGGAAAACATCAGTGCAAATAATCCATCCAAAAAAGCAAATGACATGAAGCATTATACTCTTAGAATATTGGCAGTGCTTTTCCATACTGTAATTTGTATTATTTTAGAGAGCCAGGTAAGGTGGTTTTATAAACCACCCTCGTAGAAATGTACATTCACGACAAGGGGTCGCCACAGCGGACCATCCGGTCTGCACATACAGTACAAGCTTGGAACAGGTTTTACGCCAGATGCCCTTCCTGATGCAACCCGTCCATTTTATCCGGGCTTGGGACCGGCACTGAATCCTGTGGCTGGGAATATAACCCAGGCCTTTCACATGGCAGGTGAAACACCTAACACTGAGCAACCAGTGCCCGCTCATAGAAATGTATTTACTACTAGAAACCTGCATCAAACACGCAAACTCCACCTGAGGCGGGAATCAAACATGGACCCTAGAGGTGCACGGCGACAGTGCTAACCACTAAGCCACTGTTCCACTATACACACCATACCATAAAAATACAGTTCAGAAACATACACGGACAGGAAACAACCAACATGACTGCTGTATTTATAGATGCAGAATGCAGCGAATACGTTATGTGCATTACATTGAAGTATTTGCCGTACACAATCACCCATACATGAGTACTCGAAACAGGCACAAATAGACAAACACAATGATAGATGAACCATGCAAAAGCCCATTAGGTATGTGTCTGTGTGCTAATGTGTCCCTGGGCTAAATGAAGCCTGACATGCAGCTGCTTTCTAAGAAGCTAGAAGGAATGTACTGTAACTTACAGTATAAAACAGAAGGAAGTTCACGCTAACAAACAGCCATTAAAGTTTCTGAAGGTCATTATATATTATAGCGTATCATTACCCACATTATCCATTTCGGCAACAAAAAAAACGCTGACTCCACCGGCAACTCTTTCTAGAAATATTATTCATATAAAAGTCAATAGATAATGTAGACAGATGTAGATAGATTCTACTACAAAAGTTTCTATGTATAAATTAGCAGCCAGATCTTTTGGATTTATGGGTTTGGAGATATCTATCTATATTTAGGAAATGTGTAAAAATTAAAGGACGGAAACATACATGCAAGTAAATGTTGGACATTTTTATTCAAAACATATTTCAAAGTGAACTGTACTGTAAGTGTCTACATTCGAAATGCTTCACTGAACAATAATAATAAGTGCCTCAATGTTTGCTAGTGCAGAATGGCCAAGGTCTGTTGGGAGATTTGTGGTTTACTTTTAATTTAACAACATAAACAAGACCCTATTCATTGTTTCTGATATATACAGTACAGTATACAAACCAAAGTACAGATACATTGATATCAGATACTGTGCTTATTTGATTATACAGCCCCATATTTTACTATTTTGTTAACAAGTTAAAACAAGTCTCAGAGGTTCCCCAACATGTATGTGTGTGTGTGTGTGTTAAGGTTCCAGCTGAAATACCTCTCAGATAATGCGTCTTGCTCCTACCTACCTACTGTATTTTTCACTCCTCCTTCAAATGTGCAGCTTCAGTGTCTATGTAAATGAGCTGTTGCAGAGCCACGCCCCACCACAAAAAAAACAGCAGAGCTGAGCAGCAAGCCAGGGGAGGGTGTCTTCGTACATGAGGTCACAATTAAGAAAAAGACTTAATTGCTATGTTTAAGCATCGACCAATAGAAAAATGGAAAAAAAACAACGCACCATTTGGATGTTTAATAATGATTAAAAATTTAGCATAATACCTCTTCTTTAAGGTTATTCTTAAAATCTGCATTGACTTCAACATCCGATAACGTTAAAATATTTCAAAATTAAAAAACAAAACTAATATGAAATGACACTGATAACGTGTTTCTTACATTTTATACATTAACTTTATGGTCATGAAACATGAGCTGGAGATCCTACTGTATGACTTGCACACACACAAAGTTATTTACAAGCATGGAACAATGAACTCAGCACAGAAAAACTGTTGCACATGAAAGTAATTTTTTCATGATACCAAAATGCCTCGATACCGTTACCACCATAATTTCAATACTTTTTAAGACCTTCTCCCTGAAACAAAGAATTAGAAAAATTGCAGTGTAATATTGCAGAAGCCTAAGAGTAAGAGTAATTAGATACATCACGATCTAGGACTCCGTTATCTCATGTTGTCAGATTATTTTCTAAATTGAACTGCGTCTTTGGTAGCAAGCATAGAGTCTAATATAGTGGAAAATTAGTTGAGTTTTATTTCTGTTTGTTTGCATAAAACACAATTTTTACAGCAGTTTATTTAGTTGCTCACAGGTTTTATGAGGCACAATAAGTTTATGTATGTAATTACTCATTTGTACATGTAAATCATCAATAACTGTTAATACCATACACATGCTATTAAAAATACAAGTAAATGAATTCTGTATTATCATATTATCATACTGTTTTTTAATACGGCAGCACATTAGATACCCTGTGATGTAAACGACTTTAATCTTTGTGGAATCGTACACAATTGTTCAGGTCATGAAGTTTTTAAATGATTCCACTATCCACCATAAAGGTGGGCTGTTCCTGGTCTGCGGAATCCGGTGAACAAGTGGCAGGGTTATCCAGAAAGACTTATATTTTTATCTCATTATATATCAGTTGAGGGATAAGGGCCCAACAATGGCAACCTGGTGGTCAAGGGGTTTGAACCTGGGACCTTCTGAACTTTAGTCCAATGCCTTAACCACTGAGCTGACACCATAAAAGTAATTCAGTTTTCTTCTGATCGTCTAGCTAAGAATACTAATAAAATAAAATAAAAACAACTAATTGAAATTGGGAAATGTGAATGCAGTGGTGTTTATTTGTGTTTGCTCAAGCAGTAGGTAGCAAGACCTTTCTGGGTTCGTTTCCCACCCAATGCCCAAACTTTGCCACTGGTCCCAAGCATGGATAAAATTGGAAGGTTGCGTCAGAAAGGGTATCCGGCGTAAAACCTGTGCGAAGTTGTTACAATACTTATAAATACATTCAATTTTTAGTATTGTAACTGACTCCATTACTATAAAGAGCAGAATTTCTGAGAGATTAGATTCACTTAATTTTAATGGGAGAAAATGTAATAACATCCATTTGTTTTGGTTCTCTGTCCAATGCAATACACATCTTGTCCTATTGTTTATTATGTCTATAAGTTTATTTTTTAAGAAATAAAAGAGAGAATCTCAAGTGGGCAGTGTGTGTGTGTTCCAGTATAAAACCACCTCTACCAAACTTTATACTGTAAGTGCATGCAGAGCGGGGCCGCTGTGCTTGGGCATGCATCATTTTTGCTCACTTTTGTAACCAAAATATCTCCAAAATTTCTCTTCTATCACCTCGTTACTGCAGCAATCTCACTCTAGTCTCTGAATGAAACAATAAAGTGCTCTGCTCTCTGTCTCTCTCTCTACTGTTGCTCATGACTCGCTCAATGCGGTTTATATCTCAAACTCAGGTTTTTTTTCCAGGTATGTCACACACGTCACTGCTTTCACCGTGCTAAAGTCACAGATCCCTATTAGCTATATCATATAGACATAAGGGTGAAAGGGTCCATATCTACCTGACACCTGGCATATCGGGCGACAGATACACCCCACCCTGGAGATATATCCGCCATTTTTGTGGCAGTTACTTACGGGGTCGGGTTGCCAGCTTGACGGGCGTACAGACATACAGTATGCATAGGAAAAATATTGATTATTTTAAAGTGCAACAATAACGTTCACACATTTTTTTCTGTATAAATGCTTGCCTGTAGCGATCCACACTCTTTAATAACTGTATTGTTTAAGTGCCATAACATAAAATAACATAAGAAAGTCGGTTCCTAATTTCGAAATGAGTATAGACGGATACCAAAGGAATGTGAAAGTGGTATCGCTGCATCCTCATTCATAAGCTAACTATTGTTTTATTAGTCGTACTGTACATTTAGTCAGCCTGATCTGAAAACCCCAAAGTCTCATGCACCGTGCCATTTGGTACCCGATTCAAACATACAGTATAAGAGTATGTGATTGCAAAGTTTTAACAAAAATAATAAAGTTAATGTTAGTTTCTATGGGAAACTGTAGACCTGAAATATAAACCGTTTAAACCTTGTACTACTTCGTAACAAAAATCCCATGGTTATTCAAATCAACAAAAAACAGAAGGCAATTTTATGTAATTTTACACTACATTAGGCTCATAGATCCAGTGCAAAACTTTAAAATAGCATCTGGACACTAAATATATCAAGCATTTTTTTTACCTTCTAGTTGTTATAACAACAACATGACAGTTATCTACTGTTTATGTAATAATTTCTGCATTTGCAATACACACACTGACAGATATGTTATTTCTTTGTCTATTTACAGGAGGCATGCTGACAATGGGGTATAGGAAGCTTGGTCCTGACATTCCAACAGCTGGCAGTAATTAGGAGCACCGGTGCTATGATTGATGTCTTACATTTTGCTTAATAATTTAAGAATGGTTTGTCATAGAATTGTGCATTTTGCCAAAGAGAAACTGTATGTGGCTAAAAAGGGGGAAGGAACAGCTTAACATTGTTTTTTTTTTTTTCTTTCTTTTTTCTTTTGGCTATGCTCACGTTACCAGCCAGAAGTGACTCAGATCCACTCCAATTTTTGCCCTGTGACACAGATCTGATTTCTTTTAGCACTGTCTGAATGAGTCGCTTTTGTAAGTGTTCCTAAATTGGATACATATCTGTTAGATAGTCATGCGACATCATCTGTTCAGCACCACTTGCGTGGGGATTTCATAGCAGTGCAAGCAACAGCTCCTAAAAGACAAACATCTAGTGTGTTACAAAAAGTAAGGTGTCTGGCTTTGTTCTTTCTTCTGGACCTCAACAAATCAAGCCAACTGACTCTTTGCTGTTCTCCAGAGCAAAACCCCAAGAATCCTTTTAAACCACATTGACTGGTTGAAGTGAATGGAATGGTCACACAAATATGACATGCTTTAACCCAGGTGGTGCGAGAAAAGATATATCAATGAGCAAATGTGTTTATCCATAAAAGAGTTAGATAAAAGTTACTCGTAATTATGATGTCAACTGTCCTGACCTGCAAATCCGATCTGGTGTAAAAATCGAACATGAGCAATGTGGCTTGTACTGTGAAGGTAGCCAAAGGTTGTGTTCTTTCACTCACTCACTCACTCACTCACTCACTCACTCATCGTTTATATAGCTATATCCTGTATACAGGGTCAAGGGAGGCCTGGAGCCTGTCCCCTGCCATGAGGCGGGGTACACCTTAGACCAATCCATCGCAGGGCACACACCCTCATATACACTGTCACATGCTCATACACAACACTACGAGCAATTATGGAACGCCACATAATTTAATCCTTATGTCTTTGGAGTGTGGGAGGAAACAGGGGGAGAATGTTTTATTTTCTTTTATTGACTTTTTAACCTAGTTATCAAAAACAATCAAATTTGCAATAAACCTCTGATGGTAGAAAATGAGGACTTAGCATTAAACAGTGCTGTGTAATTCTTGGTAAGCCATGCCTGACCAAGAGAATAAGCTTTACACCATAGCAAAGGATTAATCTCCGGAAACAAAATGGCACAGAATTACTGACACACTAAAAGGACAAACATTAAAGAGAATAAAAAAGGCCTACAGTGTTAGTGCAACCTATTCAAAAAGCCAGCATACAAGCAGACATGTAGGAGGATTCCAGTTTTATTTTTCTTACTACAGAGTGCTTCAGAAGTTTATGGATGTGAAGACATTGGCTGTTATATAGGGGGGAAAAACCTTTTTTGTATTATCACATTAAAAGAAAGTTGCTATGGATTCAATGTCACATGTAACTTGTGTACGCTTCCTTGTTTGTACTGATGGATTCTTATGCTGGCGTTTAAATACGCTTAAGCTAGACACACACAAGAATTGTACAACCCCAGACTTTACACAACAAACTTGCCAATGAGGACTCCCTGCTGAGCTATTGAACACATCTCAAGGCAACTGAAGGGAGAATTACATGACCACAATCACCACTCAGCAGCGGCCAAAATCGATTGAAACCCCGTCTCCAACACAGACAAACACAAGTTCTGTGACTTGAATAGAGTTTTTTTTCTCCCTGCCAGATTGAAGACGCATGTGGAACATCTGCTCCTGGAAGCGAAAAACACAACGGCACCTAAATCAGTCTGCCTGCGAGCATCAGAAAACATGATGCATTTTCATAAACGCATTTTCATCCAGCCTTGGTTGGCTTGAGTAAGGCTCAGCTGGTGGATCTGAATTACGTCCATCCACAATGATCAGAAATTATTCAGTGAATAATGAGCTGGCAGTGAGAGAAGCACTGGGCTCAGGATCTACACCTGTGAATATGAAATAATGGGACGTGGAATTAATAACAGGCTGCTGTTTTCATGACTGTTACTGATCTGATATTCACTGCTCAAACCATCACTCATCTCATCACAATTTGAAATTGAATTCCAAACATGCAAACTTAATAATGATTTTAAAAAGAAATAATTTAAAATGTGGTAGCTTCAGGAAGTTAATTATTATGATGATTAGTATAACCTTGTTCTCCTGCTTTTACATTATTCCATTACAGTAGGAGTGAATAAAGATAACAACAGCCTGACAAATTAGAAAATGTGAA
>JAOTQY010000024.1:5977003-5987261 GCA_026413445.1 Dolichallabes microphthalmus | reverse complement strand
TTCGCCGATCAAGCTGTTTTTAGCCAATATCGGCCGATCATGATCGGTGGCCGATCGATCGGAGCATCACTAATTTAAATCAATCAGTTAATCAATCAATCTATCTAACAGGGCACATCAAGAAACACAGCCATAGTCTAATATTTCCAAATAAGACGGATTGAATAAAAAGTGCCATTTCCTAAGTTATTTAACACATGTAGATGAAAATATCAGCAAAATGAAATTCTGATCCAATTGCAAATTCATCTTTTGATCACAAACTGAATTTTCTTTAGTGTACGGCTAAGTAAGTAAGTAAGTAAGTAAACAAATAAATAAATAGCCTTGCCATTTCAATACATTAAGAAGAGACTGTATACGGTTAGTCAGAATTATGAGAGACACATTACCTAAAATTAATTTTAAGTAAACTTAAGTTTCTCAATAAAATGTGATTATTGCTTATACATTATACATTGCTTATACTACACTTAATTTAAACAGGATTCTAATTACAAGTTTATGAATTATCTACAGTGAATGTAATCATATCGCAACCAGTTAACATGATCCAATTACATTATAAGCTCCTGTAGCACTGACAGAAAGAAAAACAGATCCTATACAGTAGTAGTATTAAATTCGGTTGATTAGCTCATGTGTAGAATGCTAGCAGCATGTGCAATGTTGCCAACGGGGCAGGGTTTTACTTCATTAAATGTAATAAAGCTTTCTCTTTTATTTTTTTACATACAACAGGAATGAAAAATATAGTAAAACTGAAAACATCTGGAATCCAGCATCTTACATACTTAGGACATTTTGTAAATGTGGGTGTGACTGCTCTGTGTATGAACACCCCTTACATCTAAAGGAAAAAGCATACAAAGCATACAATTTTCAAGATTTGATAAAAGCAGATAAGTATAGACCTACACGGGCAGAGTGATTTTTGTATCTTCTTCAAGTAAGTTCAATATTTGTGGGAATTCACCCAATTCCATTATATAAATTCATACAAAATAATAACCTAGTTTTGTAATTATGTAAAAAAAAAAAAAAAAAAAAAAACTGCTAAATATGAATGAAAATGGAGTGAGTGGTGGAGCTGAGGTGAATAAAGCCCTATTGATATGCCTGATATTTCTGCAACATGTTTGGCAGACAGAAAACATTACTTTATCTACAGAAAAACACATTTTCTGCTAGCATAGCTTCCACTGTTCATATATTTCTCTCCATTCTCATTTAAAATCTAAAAACTCACTGTTGCAGGACCGCAGTGTTCAGTCCGATAGCAAAACATTGTTCCGACTGAATAGACACTGGAATAGACGGCATCTGTCAAACCAGACATACATTCCGTATTCAGTTTTCACATCAGCATGACTGCTTAACCTTTAATCAAAATGTTATCATGTTCAGAAAGGTTGTCACTGGGTAGGATTATGCGATTATCCAAAGCAGCTAGCTACAGAATTATAGGCAACCCTGGAAAATTCAAATCCCATGTTTTCAGTAGAGATCAAATCCACTGAATTAGATAGTCTTTTATTAATTAGCCATAATGATTATCTATTTATACAAAAGTCTTTGTAACACCCACCATTGTAGTAATATCTACCCACAAATGTGATCAACCACAAATGCACTATAACTCTGCAGTTTTTAGTGTAATAATCCAACACATGTAATAAATTTCATGTATCTTACATTTGTGGCAAGGTAAACAAACATCTTTTAAAATTGTACACAAATCTGCAGCTTTTTGTTATGATGTTGGTGGTACTATATAAATTGTTGATGATTACTTAATAAATTGTGCATGATAATTTTTTTTACATATGTCTTTGATTCAACTAAATAATAATAAAGCTGTATTTTTTTTATTCCGTAAAAGTAGCACATTTCTAAATAAATAAGTAAATAAGCCTGCGTTAATTGAGGTTCTGACTTTGCATGGCCAACGTCATTAGCCATGAGATTGCCATGCATATTTTTTTCCCCACCTTATTTATTACATTGCTCCTTTGGTGGGGGTGTGGCTTATGAACTGGATTTGCATATGTGTCTCATAAACTTGAAAACTGATTTTAGTGCTATTAAAATCTTCTTTTCTACTTCTTGTTACAGTAACCATGGAATTAATCAGTAATATACAATACTGTTGAATTCTCAAATCTGATCTCAAATTTGATTCTCAGATCTGATTCACTGCTGAGAAGCACAAATTAGACCAAAGTGACAGATAAGACAAATGTTAACTTAAGACCAAAAACACTCCCTAAAACATTGTCTATTCAAGACACCTATTCATAAATTGAACCCAGAAAGAGTGACACTGCGGAAATTAAGACACAATAGATATAAAAGAAATAAAAAAAAAATTCAGTCAGTAAGTAAGAAAATAGCAGTTTTGCTGTCTGCCCTCATCACAATAATCCATTTGACTACATATGAGCTGGAGAGGGAAAAAACCTTTTGCCAATTTGGATTGAGAATTTGTGAGACCGTGTTGGATGGGAATGCTTTGGCGCAGCTGGAGTAACGTTGCTGGAGACAGGCAGCCATAATTGCAGGCTGGTTAAGACAACAACGCTGCTTAAATCTGACATACTGAAGGCTGTGTTAGTCGGTGTGGAGGAATTTGAGGGCTGCTAAAGAGGGATGACCACAGACAGAGTCCAATTTAAATCTGGGCCAGTCAACCCAGTAATTTCAGCCTGTCACACCCTCAAGCTCCCAGAGCTCCCCAGTCCACCTTCTTATTTTGAACTGTCTATTTCTCTCTTCTGGCTCTGAAAGGAATGGACAACTGGATTTCCCTGGCTGAACACACAGACTGACACACAGCAACAACGCAGCATTCTGCGGGAGCGGTACTGTACTGAACCCTTTCCCTCTGCCCTCAAGGTCACATAAGGAACTCCAAAAACCAGAACCACAGCCTGAAACCTGAAGCTCCCAGGCCTTGAGTTTGAAATAAAAATCCTCTGTTAATTTGGGTTTTAGATGTGCATGAGCATACACTATGATATGAGTTTATGCTACTATAATTATAAGAAAGTTTTATACTGTACATCACAACTTGAAAACTGATTTTAGTACTATCACCTCGCACCTCACCTCGGACCTCCAGGGTTGGGGGAACCTTCCCTCAAAGCCTTAATGTGTAGAGTTTGCATAGATTTTCTTTAGGTTCTCTGGTTTTGTCCCACAGTCCAAAGACTTGCATGGCAGGTTGTTTCTAAATTGTCCATAGTGTGTGATTAAGTGTGTGTATGTGTGGTTGTGTGCTGCCATGGGTTGCCATTCAGGGTGTATCCTGCCTTGTGGCTTAAGGTTCCCCACGACATGCAATACACAATAAGGGGTATAGATGATGAATGGCCCTATTTTACGTGTTAGATATTACAATATAACTTCTAACCAGGGGTCAATGTACCTCTTTTGTAAGTTGAGTCCTTTCAGAACAAAATGCTTAATTGATATTGTATTTCCTCATACATCACTTTTTAGAAAGGTCGAGTATTAATAAATAATAGCATTTTATTATTATTATTTTTTAATGAAATATAATATCTACCACTTAATGTTAATGTTAATGGTAATAATGATGTTACGGAACTTCGTTCACGCTGAATTGGCATAATTCTTCATATGTGACTGAGATCTGATTTTTTTTCAAGCCAGTGTGAAAGCCCAAACCTCATGGAATCTGATCTTTTGAATTCAGTTTTGAACCACTTACAAACAAGGGTCTTTTGCAATGCAACCTTAGTCTAAACAGTCAAATCAAAATTCATGCAACATTAATGTCAATAGTAATGTCAACATGGTACTTGTTATAGTTTTACGATAGGAAGGATGGAGAATGACAAGGCAGGAGGATTTCAGTGACGGGATTTCCGCCTGTTTTTTCTCCAAGAAAGGAGAAATGATATTAACACAATCCAGTTCAAACTTATTTAGATACATTATATTATTCATAAGTACATGAAGATCCAATCATTACCCTAGTAAAGTACATATTTTACAAGAGAACCCATAAAAACTAATGAAATGGCTGATTAATTCAACACCACATTCCACCTTAAAAGCTGCCAGTAGAATTTCAGCAGCGCAGCTGCATTGGTAGCTAACGTTAACTGACAAAAATGAGCAGCAAAACATCAGGTAGCTTTATTTGGATAAGGTGACTTTTATGGTGTGCTTGAACACATCTCATGTCACCATATTTCTATGCACATGCAGGTCAGATTAGGAATATAATTTGTTTAGACTAATGTCACATACAGGTCACATTGAAAAATATAACATGAAAAGTCTAATGAAAAATAATGCATTTGGTCGGTGAATTCAATATGGGTCACATAGCCTTAAATGCCAGTCAACACTTACACAGCTTGAACAGCAGATCAACCAGGGAACTGTCAGTCATGTGGAATTCAGACATACTGTAACTAAAAGTATTGTATTGAAAATGCCCTGTTTGCTGCCTTCTACTGCCTATTATAGCACTTAAAATCCAGCCATTCATCTGAGTTTATCTAATTGCCACTGCCAGCAAGCAGTCCATGCCTGCACAGTTTCTAACATTACAATACTTTCCTGTACTCTCTTTAAAGCAAATGTGCAAGAAATGCTTGTCCCTGTTGTTTCCAGACAGGAAGATACTTAATAATGTTTTTAAGGTTTATTTCAAGCAGGGAAAATCATTATTGCTCAAAGCCATAATTCATTCATTTAAATCACTCATTGGAATTCCTCTGAATTTGATGTTGAACTCTTGGTGCCAAAAGAGAGTTTTATTCAAAGGGTGCATCATGCACACCACACCTGATATTACTCAGGGCCTTAGGATGAATTCCCTCCTCTGTTACAGTGACTTTATCTCCCCACAAAGCTATCAATGTCAAAGCACATGGAGAAAATATGAGAGAATCCCCTCTAGCAGTGAACATAAGGAGGAGGGAAGCTAAGAACTGCAATCCTGATCTTTAACTGTAAAAATACACCCAACAAAAATGTCTCCTCCTTATGCATTCTCTCATCTGCACTAAAAGATAATAGAACAATTGTCTCATCCATGATCAACAGATGAATGAATTTTGTTTCACTTAAAAATAAATCATACTGAACGTACAATAATAAACCACCTAAAGAAGCTGTTCACTATGTTTACATCTCTTTATCTCATAATGCAGGCATGCTCCTAACTTTTTATTATGCGACAACCTATAAGTATTCGTTGAGCTTTTAAATAAATTATTCATTCATCTTCAAGACAGGCTAGGGCCTTGGTGAATCTGAAGCCACTTCAGGGAACAATAGGTGTCAAATAAATCTTATATTTAAAACTGAGTCAAAAGAGCATAGCAGAAAAAGGGTAAGGTAGCAGAAGCGTTCCCTTCGGATGAAATAAAATTAATTAATTTTACTCCAGTTTATACACATGTATAATAGCAAAGGTTTTTTTGGCACATTTCTTTCTTATAATAAAAACTGGGGGGTAGCGGGTTGTTGGAGAATGGGGTTTGAGGAGGCTGGGTGTGCAAACTTTTAATATATCAACCATAGAAACACTAAACTGATAATATATCTTACAAAGTCTGATTCCTGACATACTGGATGTTGGGGCCCAAAATTATGCTAATTTAGTAGTTAAATTGAGTACTGTTGTTGCTAAGCTAGCTCAGCTATGAACTAAACTAACCTTTTTATAAGTTATTTATCTAGCCTAGTTATCTAGCTAACTAACCTTATTCATTCAATTTATTTAGATAATCACTTCTTATTTACTAAAGTTACCTAGCTTTCGTTCTTCTTGTTCAGTCATGTGTGCTAGCAGACCTATTTGATGTATTTAACTTACTCCTATTGGGTAACTAATTAATTAACCTCTTTTTGTTTCACTGAAGCTGACTAGCTTATTCACTTTTAGTTCATTCACTTCATCTAACAAAAACTATGGTTCTTAAGCCAACTAATGTCCTGTTGTTTACTAATGTTAGCCATGCTAGCCTTTTTTTGTTCATTATAGTTAGCTAGCAATTTATAAATTTTTTGCTCATTAACCTTAGGCACTTTTTGTCACAAACTATTATTATTATTATTATTATTATTATTATTATTATTATTATCACCACAAAACAATTTCTGAAAAGTTGACTTACATGTTATTTTCTTATATTGTTACTACAAAGTTGAAAATGCACAACTTTATGATGTCTTTATATATTTTTCTTTCTTAACAGGAAGAAAGCTAAGATATATGACTGAAATGTTCCTACAGTAGGTAATGAGTGAACCAAGTAGCTATCTGGCTAATGTTAATGGGCAAAAAGTGTTTTTTTTTTTGTTTTTTAACATTAACATTAGCTAGCTAGGCACTAGCTTTTATCCATTATTAATTACTAAGAACATTTGTCTCAATGGTAAAACTGTGTTACATTTAGCACATTTGTTTCATTGATAAGAACTAAATAGTTCATTATTATCATTATTAGAATTTATTAAGAATAAGGGCTGATCTGTGAAGAAACTGTTTGAGAAGCTGTGAGGTGAAATTATATATAATATGAACGATATTTCATCCACTGAATCATTTCATCCAATGATTCATACAGTATCATCTCTGCCACATTTCGTGTACACTTTAGTTATTTTTATTTTTAAAAAGTTAATTGACTTCAGTTTGCACACTAAACATCCATCACTGCAAAGAACCCCACACAAGTGAAAACAAAAGTCTGATCTAATACAGGTTAAACCTGAACAACACAGCCTAAATGATCACTTCACACACCTGGAGATTGAGAAATTACACATATAATGCCTGTCACACAGAGTGTTTGATATTTTTAGGACTTTAATTACACGCTTGGTTAGCACATGCTGGATGAAACGCTCAGGAAATTATACTGTACCATCTGAAGTTCCAAGATGCACGTCTATATAGCAGGAACGACAAGAAAAAACATCCTGGAGAGCGGACACAGAAATTTCTGATTGATCGATGTTCAGTTTAAATGCCCAGTACAATGATTCTTGGACTTGTGTTTCATGAAAATCATTCTACCTAAAACTAAATTATTGCTGCATCTGGGAATGGCCTTGTTTCCAGGAAATGTATATTACAAGTCACTTTGGTATACAGTACATCAGCTGACATCTTGCATGTACAGTAGCAGTTCAAATTAAAATTTTCAGTTATTGGCATTATACACATGCATGCTCCTCTGTTATTTTGCATGTTTCCACCACATAGCTGTTGCTTGCGTGTGCAAGAAAAAAAATTATGAAAATCAATTGCCATTTTCCATAGTCGATCACTTGAAGTGCACAGGTTATGTTAGATTATGTCTTTTATAATCAATAAATGCCCCATCAATAGTGAAAACTCATGTTATATTAATATACTGTCTATACTGTATAATTATATACTGTCTATCTAAATATACTGTATCAGTAAAGTGTATCATTGAATCATTTAAAATCATTTTTAAATATGTGCTGTTATTAACCAATGACAACCAGAGCATTTACAATATCCACAACCACCTGTGTTTCACAACATTAAATGTAACTATAAATATATATAAATATAGCAAATCATTAGTGATCAGAAATGACCTCAATATAAGATAAATAAAAGGGTTTGCAATATTTATTGTAAAATGACTTTGGAGCATAACAAAATCATATACAGTACATCTGTCATTGTTTATTTTACTATGACAGCAGTAATTCATATATATAGGATTTTTTTAAGTAATTGTGGGAGATTTCATTTTGTAATTGTGGGAGATTTCATTTTGTAATTTTGTTGATGATAGATAAATATGAATTAATTAAATTCTCCTTATTTTAAAGTAACATTCACATTTTTCAGTTTTGCATTGTTCAGTTCTATATATATTTTTTTTGTCTGATCGGATTTGTACATCGTTAAGGTTCACATACAAATAACGTGACATTTATCTGACTCTAATGTGAACGCGTCTGTCCTCTGAATCAGCACACGTGGGCACATTGCTTATCTTTGCTTACTCTATTGCATGTCATGTTTGGGATTTTGCTCTGGACGAGGGCAAGCAGTAACCCACCTGTATTTGTTAAGGTCCAGAATAAGGAAGAGAGCCAGACATCTCGCATTGCTAACAATGAAATTCCTGCGCTGTTGGTGCTGAGTGATGACATCGGGGAGCGCCCTACGTATGCGCAGAGGTAAAAAGTCACATGGATGCCAGTCTCATTTTTCGAAGTTCACATTATTGGAAAACTTGAAGAACAAGGGGACTTGGATAAACAATGGCACATGGCACTCAGGGTAACTTTCCATTACAGTATATACTGTATATTCGCTTTCAGGAGGAGCCGCAAGCAAAGAAAAGTTTTGGGACTCTATTTCCATTAGGATCGTTTATATTAATCATGATTTGTAACATTTATAATTAGAAAGCTAAAGAGAAGACCTGGGGCGATGGATTTGTTTTGATGAAATATAGCACAATCTGTATGCACAACATGCACACATACTGAATTAAATCGCCAGATCCTTAAAAGCCGGAATGATTTTTTTTCTTTGTCAAAACACTTCCTTATCTGATGTGGGGGACAAAGCCTAGGCCTAATTAGCTTATTTATATCTTAGCAGGAGAGAAAAATAATGATAAAGTCAAAAGATTTCATTAAAATTCAGCATATTAAAAAAGTTTATTTGAACGCGGAACTAAACCAATTAAAGTAAAAAGGGAGGGATAACTGCACGTCATAAACATCATCATATGGGTTTTTCTTCTCCTTTGATGCACCACAAGTATACTTAATTAAGCCAAAAAAAAAACCCAAAAAAAACATTCATAGTATGGAGTACACTTCAAAAACAAAGAAGATGGATTTCAAAGAATCTCAGCTGACATCAAGATTTAAATGATTGTAGTAAGTCATAATTCGATTTACTGAAGTTCCAGTAATCACAATTTGATTTCCCCCTCCGACTTGCACTCCCAGGTCAGAAGTGTGTGTGCTCACAGAGAGAAGAGTGTATTCTGGAGAGCATACTGTTCATGAACACACTCCGTCTCAGCAGCAAGAGCGATATGGCTCAAGATTTCCTTGGAGATTCACACACACAGGTTTCTTCAGACTTTACACATTGTTAGTTAGTGAGCTAATTGCCTACTGCATTAACCATGTACTGTATCTTTTTACAGATGGCTGAAGAAGAGGTATACTATTAGTCTTAATTTTACATATTTTATTGCTCTTGTTTTAATTTAAAAAAGAGGAACACCCTTTTTTTTCAGAATTTGCCATGTCTTCAGGGCAAGCTGTGCTTTCAGCAAGGGGAAATAAAGATAGATTTATGACAAGGGGATGTCTAAAATGTTAATATACTGTATGAGATGGATTTAAACTTTTGCTCTTCCTTTTGAACAAAAAAAAAAAGAATCTCTGAAGACACTTGCACATTTGTGTCCTTTATTTATTTGTTCTGCACCTTTTTTTTTTTTTTGACAGTGTGTCCAATCACGCATAGCCAACACAATGATTATCCATGTTCTTTATGCTACCAATTTAGATTTACCTTTGTTATCTGGTCATGATTTTATTTTATTTTACTCATTTTATTTCTTTTTTTTTTGCTCAGTGTGTCACACATTATGTACATGCATGATGATTGAATGATGGATTAGTGGATGTATATGAAGGTCTGAAATTTTATGTCCTGTTTTCAAGAGCAGAAATAAAACAACACATAAAGCTTTATAAGCCTTGATCTGCTATATATCTTAATAGCAAATTAATTAATTTTTAACTTTAATTATTTATAATATTTCTAACAGAGGTGCCAATAGCAAGGCCAATCACAGGTTTGTATTAATGCTCTATTTCTAATATATTATACAGACATTTGCATGATGGATGCATCTATAATATAAACGTGTTATTGTAGAGAGAAAAGGAATAATATTCTAGCATATGCCTTTAGGACAGAAAGCTTTGCATTTTCTTGTTAAATGGCAAATTTTGGTTATTAAGGGAAAATAATTAAAATAAAGCGATCATGCTGTTGTATTGAATATCAGCATGGCTGTGATGCAGTCTTAGTTGGTGAACGATAGTTGGTGTAATCAACTGGGGTGAAAACAGCTTTAAATACTTATCGGTACTACTGTATGTAGCCAAAAGGTTAAGAGAATAAATCATGGACGTGGTGGACGGTCCAGAGAAACTTAAGAGTTTCTTTATATTTCCACATATAAAGAAT
>JAOTQY010000024.1:5798391-5809617 GCA_026413445.1 Dolichallabes microphthalmus | reverse complement strand
GCCCCCCCCCCCCGGAAGATTTTTTTGGGGGGGCTATTACCATCTCGCCAGAGCTGGCGGATCTGCTGGAGGACAGCGAGGAGCACGGTGAGAGAGAGGTGTGGCAGTGCTGGGAAAGCTGTAGGCACGCCGAACCGGCGGACTTGCTGGAGGACAGCGGGAGTCACAAGGAGAGAATGGCGCGGCAAAGCGGGGAAGGCTGCAGGCTCGCCATCCGGCGCACACCGTTGAGAGGTGTAGCAGCCGAGGGAGAGATTGGAGGAATCTACAGGCAGTGGGCAGAGCACAACGAGGAGCGCATTCGTGACCTGCGGGAGCAGGTGCTGCAGCTCCAACAGCTGCTAGTCCAGGTTCGGGAGAGTCAGGCTGTTGTCCCGGATGTTCTCCCTCTCCCTGATCTGGACGCGCTCCCCCTCCTGCCACTGCTTGGACGTGTTTCCTCCACCGCCTCCGCCTGTGCTCATCGCGGAGGAATACCAGCAGTGGCTGGGCAACGTGGCAGACGCGTTTCTCCCTCCGCCTCCCAGCATCGAGGACAGCGTGCTGGCGCCGCCGTCTCCAAGCTCCGAGTCAGCTCTGCAGCCACCAAGCATTGCTTCCGCTCTGCAGACACTGAGGAGCCTGGAGAACATTGTCCTTCCGCCGCCTCCCGGCTTTGAGGACGACGTGCCAGCGCCGAGCCTCGCATCAACGCTGCCGCCGCCGAGCCTCGCATCAACGCTGCCGCCGCCGAGCCTCGTGTCAACGCTCCCGCCACCGAGCCTCACATCCGCCCTGCCGCCGCCGAGCCTCGCATCCGCTCTGCCGCCGCCGAGCGTCGGTCCAGCTCTGCCGCCGCCGAGCTTCGATCCAGCTTTGCCGCCGCCGAGCGTCGATCCAGCTCTGCAGACGCCGAACCTCGCTCCAGCTCTGCAGTTGCCCGCTCTTCAGTCCGGCACCAAGATCATCGTGCACACTCCTCAGCCCAGCACTGAGATCGCCGAGCCCATGTCCCAGCAGTATTCCCGTAAAGTCCCAAAGCCAGCTCCATCACCCAGCCTCAGGGTCATGAGGCCAGAGAGGGAACATTGGGGTGGGAGTCCGGGACCTCCGGTAATGCTCCGGAGGAGCGTTTTTTAAGGGGGGGTACCGTAAGGGTTAACCCCTAGAGGGCGCCAAATGCCCATTGATTTTGTTTGTTTGTAGTTAGGTTAATTTGGACTACATGTACCAGGATGCACCTCGGCAACTAATTAGTAGATATGTGTATAAATAGCCTCTTTAGGCTCAACCTGGTGTCTAGCTTTTGTTACTGTTATTTTGCGTTTAGGGTGTGATGTTGGTTTTGTTATTTAATAAAAGACTCGTAAGTGCTCGGGAAAGAGCTTATTTACTTTTGTTTATGTTTAAAGAGTGAATAAAAGTCTTGATTGAACCGCCAACTCGCCTCCTACGATTATGCCCCGCTAACACACCGCCCAAAGGTTCGTGACACTGTGAAGCTAAGTGATATATAGTTAAACATCCTAGCGCAGTTATGCTCTATATTGCCACCCGTGAATGCCTCTCAGCCAACCAGATTACTCGGTTGTATAATTACTGCTGTACGTGTATGTTGTTTCTTTAGATTTAACAAACAATACCGTATATACTCACTCTCACTCACTCATCTTCTATACCTCTTTATCCTGTATTCAGGGTCACCCTGTATTCAGGGAAATCAAGGCCTGAAGCCTATTCCAGGAGGCTTAGGGCACGAGGCAGGGTACAACCTGGACAGGGTGCCAATCCATCGCAAGGAACACACACATACACACACTATGGGCAATTTTGGGAAAGCCAATTAGCCTAACCTGCATATCTTTGGACTGTGAGAGGAAACCGGAGTACCTGGAGGAAACCCACCAAGCACGGGAAGAACATGCAAACTCCATGGACACAGAGACGGGAATTGAGACTGGACGGGAATCGAACCCCGACCCTGGAGGTACAAGGCGAGAGTGCTAACCACTACACCTACCATGCCGTCTTACAGTATATACATAATCACTAAATAGAATGAATTTTGCATTGAGGGGCATTTTGATACCAGTCAGAGGTCAGTCACAACAGAAATAAAAAGAATCCAACAGTTCCCGTCTTTGAAAGAAGATAGTGAGAAATAGTAAGAGCTCATTAGGATTTTTATTTTTAAAAATGCATTTTAAATACCAAATATTAAAAGATTAAATATTAATATGCACATCATTCAGGATGAATTTTCCCACCCACCAATTCTACTTTGCTCCAGTTAAAGATAAAATAGTGAAAAAAAAAATTGCAGTGGGATTCAACCAAATGGAAATGAATAAGCGTAAGCTGTCAGGGGATGTTTAAAAATAGGGATGTTGAAAGATCAAGATTGTACAAAAGCAGACCAGAATGATTGATAAAGATTCATTTTATTATTTCCGTTGCTCACACTCGGTGCACAATGGACAGAGTTGGTTATGGTTTTAAATAAACACTAAATTCGTTTTATTCATAGTGTTTAGAATAAAGCTTGTCAGCCTTTCTGCCTTTTAACATGGCAAGATGGGTAAAAAGGATTGAAATTCAAATGCATCTGCACACACGCTAATCCTATTAGTGGCCTTTCTTCATATCTCTGGATGTTACACCATCTCTCAGTGGTTTGATTTATGAGAGTCATGTGACCAAATAAATCAGAATTCAGCTCACTGATTGGTGGGTAAAGAGATAAATAGTGGCAACATGGCAATTATGCAAATGAAGACTTATCTAGCATACTGTATATATCTCTATAACACACACGCACATACTTCACCAGCAGCAACAGCAGCATGAACACAAAGTGATCCAATATATCTTGGAAACCAAGATTTGTCATATAATTAAGTGAACTTTTTTGGAGCGTAAAGGAGATAAGAATACTCAGACATTTTCTGCTACTCTGGATTTATAATTAAAAGTGCTATGGTAATATACCATCCTCTCAGATGAGTAAAATGTATGTTATAAATAAAATAAAGACTAACATTTAACATTTACTACCTGTGTGCAAATATAAATTTTTTTAATCTCTAATGATTAATACAGTATACAAATTTAATCGTAAGCTCGTTGGTGCAAAGAGAACAGCTTGCAATAGATATGTTATATGCTATGTGCGTGTACCCTGGAAACCATGACACTTTCATTGTCACAGTGACACTGTGACAGTTTCCTCTGAAACTATTCTAATGGCAAAAGCAATTATCCTGTTTTTGTTATACACTGAAGATATTTGGATTCAAGGCCAAAAAGGGGAATATGAATTGGATGCTCGATTGGGTTAAGGTCTGGCGATTAACCTGGCAAGCCTTAAACCTTCGACTTTTCCCCCCTGATAAAGTTCTTTGTTGTGCTGTCAGTGTGCCTTGGTGCATAATGAAGTTCCTCACAGTTAGATCGAATGTAATATTTTTTCTAAATTTACAAAAAAATTATTCTGTAGACTTCTGAATTAATTCTGCTACTACTGTACCATTACAAATTACATCACCAATAAAGATTAGTTTGCCTGTTCCATAAGCAGAAATGCAAGCCCAAGTCACAACACTATCTCCACATGTTTCACTGATGATCCTGCATGCTTTGGATTATGAGCAAATCTTTCTCTCCGCATCTGTTGGTTATCTGTTACTTTGGCAGTAGGCTCTAGGTTTGAGCCCCAGGGTCCCACCATTGGTGGTTGCCACACCCCTATACCCAGCCGCTGCATGCAGTGCTGGTCCATGTTGGAAAAATGAGAGGGTTGTGTCAGCAATTGCATCCAGCGTAAAACCTGTGCCAAGTTGTATGCAGATCAGCTCGACAGGGGTTTGGGCATTGGGTAGGAATTGAACCCGGGCCTTCCCATGGTAAGAAAAAAACCTACCACTGAGCCACCTACTGTATGCCCATTTCTAAACAATAGTATTTAAGAAAAGAAAAACTAAATCTCACAGGAAAATATCTATAGCCAGAAAACAAGCAAGCATATGATGTAAAAGATTATTTTTCAGATAAATAAAGAAAAAGAAAGTTTCTGTTATAGGACATTATAAAACAGTTCAATTGGATTTAATGGATCTGATATAATAATTCTACTGAATGAATTTATACATGCATTTTAACAATAGCCCATACAAGTACTACTATATAACTGCTTACATTTCCATATAAATATATAAATCAACTATAACGTGAAAAAGCACAAATGCTCATGTCCTTGACACATATTAACCTCACTGTTAAGTTTGTCTATTAAAACAGCGCCAACTGTTTGTTATTCAACCAGCTTATACTTCATTAAATAACATTTTGGAAAGCAGGCCACACTTACCACCAGCTAATATTTGCAGTTTTCCTGTCGTGTGTTTACATGCCAGTGTGCTGATGTGACCTAAGCTGTAGATATGGGTTCCCTCGCTAGAATTAATCACATAGTTACATTGGGGGTACAAAACTTGTGTTATACATACTGTATTCTGAATAAAAATAATATATGCAAAAAATTATTAATGAAAATGGTTAATTGAATGATTAATTTATTAAAATGATTCAAATGTCCTTAATTGTATTGGACTGATCGATGTTTTATATGTTAGCAAGACTTAGGTGAAAAGGCTTTTTTATTATTATTATTTTTTTTTTTGGAGAATATTAGCTAACAAATTCACAATTCTGCACATCTCTCTCTCTCTCTCTCTCTCTCTCTCATCTAGCCACAGCACCTAGAGTCAATTATCACATCTACAGGGTTGGTTTCTATTTCATTGCTGTCTGGATTAACATGCTCTTATCCTCTGCTTCCAGTACACTGAAAATTATCTTGTGTACATAGTGCCACTTATCAGCAAGTATGAACCTGTCCACATGGAGTCAGACTGATGAAATTTAAATTGAGACAGAGACTGGGAAAGAGTACATCAGCACAAGAAGGATACAATAGAGCTAAAAAGATAACTGAAAAAAGAATAGCAGAAACTTTAGTTAAAAAAAAAAGAAAGCGATAGAGCCAGTGTGACAAATGCTGTAGTAAAAGACAAGGACTAAACCTTGCACTAGATTGACCTATGTAATTGTTATGCATTTAATAGGTTGGTAATGCAGTATTCTTCTACTTCTTTGTCACAGCTCAGCATACTACGGAAGTAGACAGGACAACCTCCCAGTCCTGGTCCCTGTCATGCTATGCCCTGTCCCAGTTATGCCGAACTGTGTCCCAGTTATGTCAGACCCTGTCCCAGCAATGGAATGGCCTGACCCTTTAATATACTGGCATGTTCCATAAATTCCAGGATCTTCTCCAGCAACGCCATGCACTGTTTGAGTCATGCCCTGCTGTGCCTAAGTCATGATCTGGAAAACATGCTTTCTCCACAAGAGTATCATCATGCTTGTACCACCTTCCAACTGAGAGGATGTCATGGTGGCACCTCCTCCTCGCCTCTCCTGTCCCGAGCCATGGCTAATGCCAAACTCATGCCAAGTTTTGGCGCGGCTCAATATTCCAATCCCAGCCTGTGTGCTATACCACAGCACTCATGACAAGCTGTTTCCACCTTCCATGCTAAGCTCTATCATAGGTCCCATACCAAGCATAGCATGGTGGATGAAGTACACTGAAGTCCTGCTTGAGTAAAAGTACAGTTACAGTACCATAGGTTAAATATTACTGTTACGCATGTTGTTCGATTTCCTGGTCAAAGCCCTGGGAGAATGTGCAGAACACCTAGGCCAATTTCTGTGTCTCTGATTGAGGTATACGTGCAACGAGCAAATCGTTGAGAGAGAGAGAGAGAGTGTGAGTTCCGTCCGGCATCATGCAATTAAGCAATTTCTATTAGTGAGATCTGTGTGATTGTGAAATAACAGGATATGAAAACAGGAAAACGTTTCCTTTCAATATTTAGAACAACAAGTCTGGTTTTAGTGAGTTGTCATGCAGGGGAGTACTTTTTATTAGAGAGATCTAAGAGTTTGTAAAATAACAGCATTTAAAAACTGGAACATTTTTCCTTTTGTTATTCATGTTGACCATAACATCAGATGTGTACCATTTATTTATTTTTTTTTTAATATGGACATAAAACAACAACGCTTGTCACTTTTTTCTCTCCAAATGAAGAGGTGTAATCCAGTTGAAATGAACACACTGTGTGAAGCCATCAATCAAACCAGAAAGAAGGCATAATAATTGGAACAGTGATAATAATGCTGAACAGATCAACAATCCAATAAAATAGTTGTGTTATTATATATGCAAACTCCATGGACACAGAGATGGGACTTGAGCCTGGCCGGGAATAGAATCATGTGCATTGTGCAGGCAGCAGCAGTATGGTGTGGTCCAATGCAGTAGTGCAATAGTAGTCCTCTTTTGTATGTAAATATAAACCAGAATATGTAAACATAAACCAGAATGTGCAACATATTTGTTTTGTGTACTTCAGTCCTCCAGTCCTGTACCATGTGCAAATGTTCAATATGGTTTGTTTTGGTGTGTTTCAACACATGTATGAAGCAAACATAGCATCCAATCAGTTGAGTCGTATGTAGATTTCTGGATGAGAGTCCGTATATCCTGCAGGAAGAAGCTTCTCCTCAGTCTCTCTGTGTTGTCCTTCAGGAAGCAGAAGCACTTTCCTGACCGCAAAAGAGAGAACAGTTCATTTCTGGGGTGGCTGAGGTACTCCACAGTGTTAACCACTACGCCACCATGCCATTGAATATTCTGTCAGTTGTTATTATATCACTGAAATTAAGCTTTTATCATATAATCCCAATGCTAAATTCTACATCCCTATAAGAAAATGCATGTGGGTTTGGGAGAACACATTGCTAGGTAGCAAACCCTACAGGAGGGTTAATTGATTCTGTAATTCATTTGACCTCATTAACATGCTGGCAGGGAAATGAAGATTTATCACTATGGGTCACACTCCAGGCCTTGTCACCTCAATGGGGGACAGAAATGGCCATTTGCCTGTGCATCCACAGGAAACTGAAGCTTTACAAACACTTTATAGAAAACAGAGGCGCTATTTACCTGTGCTATACCTACCGTCATTGTCACACTACCCCTGATGATTAATTTACCTTATTTTATTGTATTTCTATTTTTCTAGTTGGTGTTGTTACTGATCGTATCTTCCATTATAGGTCTATCTACATATGTAAATAACTATATATTATACAGTGGAATTAAAATGGGCTAGGTCAAAAAAGCTTCACATAAATTTTTATAGATTATATTACAAACATTTGGACAAATTTTTTACGATTTCCCCAGTTTTAGTAAAAAAGATAAGTCCAATGTTCTTATCATTTTTGCTTAGTTATGCCTTCAGTTTTACCCTGGAAATAAACAAGGCATTTTAGAAAAACAACAACAACAACAACAACAACAAAAATTTTAATGATATGTTTAATATTAAAACCCTTCACTATTTTAGGCCAATATATATAATTTAATACAAATTTGTGGTACTGAACATGCTATTTTTCTTCTTTTTTTCAACTTCATTCTTGTATTTATTTTACATAAATATGCTCAAAATTTTAATACTGATAAAATATTTTGTCATTACAATTTTTGACATATGCATTCTTAAGGCGTTGCTGTATGTGAGAGTCATTTTTAAAATTGTCAATTGTGCCAAACTATTAATTTTTTAAAAATTATAACAAATATGATCACACTCCTTTATCCGGAACTATTACTGCTAATACACCATTCAATTAAATTCACAAAAGTGAGTTTGAAAAGTGTGAGGAAATATTTACAGTATAAATAATAATTATTAAGATGTCCTCAGGGAGACAGTGGCTAGAAAAATCTTCCTGAGATATCGAAGGGAACACACCTTGAGAGAAACCAGACTTAACAGGAAACACATGCTCATTTGAGTAATAATGGATAGCAGAGATTGCTTTGCAGTCATGCTGTGTGTTAGGAAGCTGGAAGTTCAGCATAACAGGAGAGGTGTTTAAGTTAATCAGCGAGTCCAAAACCATCTTCATTGTCAAGTGGAACCATCCCCAGTCTCTACACACCTCTTAAGCAGACTGAATGACTGAAGCGGGGCATAGAATGAGAGAGAGAGAGCGAGAGAGCGAGAGAGAGCAGTTAGGTATGGTCACAGCAGGAGCGGACTGGGACCAAAAAGTGGCCCTGGACTTCCTGGCCCACAGCAGCCCACATCATAATACACTGGCTCATTAATGTAGAGATAAATTTTTAACACCAGTTACTAGTATAAAAATATAATACAATACAGAAATCAATGCTATTTAAACATATTATTTGAAGTATGACTGAACATATATTGGGCCATATCAGTAAAACAAAGAAACAAAGGAAAGAACATCAAGACAAACAGCATATAAATCTATAAAGACAATATTTTAAAAAGAATGGCAATAAAACTGCACAGGTAAGCTGAAATAAAATCAGTAGCAGAATTAGCTTACGCTAGTAAGCTAGTTACTTACTGTATTTTAATTATTTTGGTAGTCAATATTAATTCGAAATAAGACTGAGAAACATTATTTTTAATTAATATTGACTACCATAATAATTACTAGCACGAGTTAATGCTGCTACTGATTTTATATACTAGTATATTTTTATACTAGTATGTGTTTTTAAAAACGAAGCTCCACTTTAATGAGCCAGTGTATTATGATGTGGGATGTGGTGAGCTGCTGGATCCAGCCTCGCTGTCCCTGACCGTAATATTAGAGCCGTCAGAGCAGAACTGGGACTTTCCTTCACACCAAAGGCAGAATCTGTTAATTTGAAGCATTTCACATCATTTACCTCTAAAGCTTTTTCTTATTTTCATGTAACTTTCAGCTCCACCTTTTCTTCTTCCTCCTTTTCATTCATTGAAATTATTTTTAATTTGCTCAAAGAAATTCGCTGCATCGAGAAAAGGATCAATATCTCTCCCTCCGTGAATTAAAAGTGAAGGTGTCTAATTAATATTGAGGGAGCGCAATACATCCGCATGCGCGGTAACATAAACACACTGTTAGCTTCTCCGCTTTATTTTTAATGTTGCTCGCGGCAGCGTAACAGCCTGTTAATTCATGCTCGTGTACTGATGAGATGGACAAACTGGTCGATCCCCGTTCTTTTATTTGCTGCATTGTCAGGTACAATAGTACAACCTTTCGGGTGGATCCCGCGCTTAAATCTAACTAAAAACTACTGAAAAGAAAACAAAACTCAGGCTCTATATCCCAGCTAACATCTCGCATTCGCTTTCACACACACCGGACCTCATTACCCACAATGCATCTCCCGCACTGGACTACACTCCCGTAAACAGCTGTCGTAAATCAACTTCTCTCTTCTCTCTCAACATGCTCTTTGTTGGCGGACGCACTAAGCAATATTACGGTTTCCATCATTTTTTATATATTTGCATACTGACTGGGCCGGCCCACACTGGGAAGACTCCCGGTACTCCAGATGGCCAGTCCGTCACTGGGTCACAGTAACATAATGTATTACTTAGTAACAATCAAGTGCAACCAGGGACTAACTACAGTATGACAACATAACTAAAAGGGAGTGCCAGAAGGATGCACAGACATGAGGATCCCCTATAAAGTAAAGTAACTATTAACTTCACCATCAACAAACCTGAGTAATCAGTGAGAGTGGGGAAGACAGCATCCAAACATACCAGTACACCATAACACTAATACAAAACCCAAAAAGCTTATCTAAATAAATAGGTTTTCAGGTTCAGCCTCAGTCTCTGAGTGCCAAACATTAATTGGAAGGCTATTTCATAACTTTAAGTTTTTGTAAGAAAACTTGCTGAAGTTTCCATAATATGAGGTATTAATAAGTACTTTGCATCCTTTGATTGAAGTAGGTGTGGTGGATCCGAAAACACTACCAGTTCATTCAGGTACTGTGACACAAGACCATTTAGTGGTTTATAGTTAATATTAATATTAAGTTAATATTTTAACTTCTATTCAGTAGTAACAGTACAACTTCTGATGAATGAAATGAATACATTGATAATTTCATTACAATGGCACCAGTCAGGGGTGAGATACATCAGGCACCATGTGAAAACTCAAATAAGGATGTGGACGAATTTGACAAAGGACAAATTGTGATAGCTAGAACAACTGAAAAGAAAATGTCCTGATTAATATGCTATACACAATTTACATCAATATTTCTTTGATTTAGGTCTTAAATGGTCTTTCATTGTTGCACATGTTTGTGTAAATTAAAATATATACCAAATTTTAAGATTAAACACTTGGCTGTGTCATACAAAAAGTTTTGTGCATTGAAAAGAATATGAAACCTTTTTTCCCCACATTAATTAATATATAAGCTTCATAAAGGTCTTTAATATTATCAGACTTCCAATCAGCATTTCAAACACTTTCATAGCCACAGCCTCTGTCTCAGTTTTCAAAAGATGATAACAGGACATTGATTAACTGCCATAGTGAGGAAGTCATATATCAAAATAGAGTGTTTAATATATAACACTGTTATTTAAAGGACAGATAAAGGGAATATGAGCACAAAGCTTTCATCAACTTCACTTTCCATGTGTCTATGACATCAGACTGATGCTTTTGAAGTTATTAATGAGAAGACTTGAGTTTTTGTGTCAGAATTTGACACTTTGGAAACAAGATCCTTGTGCAGACATAATGTGTGCTGTTTCTTGGTATATTTGCAGCTTTGCCTGGTATCAGCTGGTTTAGCTTATGACCTGATAATGGATTTTAGTCACAGACAACATAGACACTGCACATATCATCAGTATCAGCTCTCATCATCCAATAATAAATTGGTCATCATCCAAATTACTCCAATGTTTAAACCAGAGATTTGTATATACAGTACTCCTTTTCTCATTTATTTTCACCCATACTGATATTCTATTACAAATATAAATTATACTATTTTGGATACAATTGTGAGATTGCTTTTGTATTAATATTAACAAAGTTAGATTTAAATATGTTGTTTCACATTAACGTGATTATTATTTCACACAGGATAAGGTTTTTTTTCATAAACGAGGCCATGTACTGAAGACGGCACGGTGGTGTAGTGGTTAGCTCTGTCGCCTTGCACCTCCATTTCATTCCAGGGTTCGATTCCCCGGCCAGGCTCGATTCCCGTCTCTGTGTGCATGGAGTTTGCATGTTCTCCCCGTGCTTGGTGGG
>JAOTQY010000024.1:5450927-5473473 GCA_026413445.1 Dolichallabes microphthalmus | reverse complement strand
CATTAAAGGAATGAAGTGTCTTAGGTTAAAAACAATGTCACTCGCTGTGTCGTCTCTAATAGCTGCCGTAGCCCATTTCAAAACATATCGTTTATATTAAAGAAAAAAGAAAAAAAAAGATAAGACGTTAGATGAGATCTACATGGAAGAAAAAAGCCGCAACCTAAATTTCTACTCGATTACAGATGCACAAAGCCATGTCCTATGGCACTTAGTGTTTAAGCCTACAAAAAAAAAAAACTAAGCTGAACAACACTAACCATTCCACAACACGTCCTGCCTTCTTACGGTATGTTGAAGCTAAAAATACACACTAGCACACACTCTATGGGAATAATATACTAAGTTAACTGTTGTGACGGAAAGTAAGACAGTTGGAGTGATTAACCTGCAGCTGAGATTGGCTTGGCTGAGCTCCTCGCTCGTCTCCGTTTGACACGCAGTAGTGGAGTAGTACGGTCTGCGTGTCCCTCTCCACCGTGCGCGGGCGGAGCACTGGGGTAACGGTGGTGGCGGAGGCGGTGGTAGTGCTGGAGGAGCTGGTGGGTGGTTCATGGGGTTATGTCCCCCTTCTTCTGTGGGGTGTTGAGCTTCTGCATGCCTCGCACCTTCTCCAGGAGCGCAGCCACGAAGTCCTGCAGGAGGAACGCAGTCGCGGGTTTTTAACAGATGGACCCAAAAATTCAAGGCAAAGCATTCGATTTCATTTAACAACCTGGTGAGGTTTGAGTCGAGCGAATGGTTTTTGGGATGCTATTAGGTGGTCATAAATAGCTGCTACTAACTGCAACTATAAACACAGCCAGGTCCATAAGTACTTGGACAGAGATAATCTACTTTTTCTCTTTGGATATAGGGTCGCAGGAAGCCTGGAGCCCATACCAGGAAACATCTGGCACAGGGCGGGGTATACCTTGGATGGGGGGCCAATACACACTCGCACACTACAGGCAATTTGGAAACACCGATCAGTCTTAATTAATCTGCATGTCTCTAGTCTGTGGGTTACAACCCGGAGATCCCAGAGGAAACCCACCTCGACCCCAGAGGTGCTATGCCACTGTGCCACCTTCTGCTCTATATCACCAAATAGTATTTAAAATAAAGCATTCAAGATTTGTTTAAAATGTAGACAGTGGGCTTAAATGAAAAAATTATCATGAACCACTTGGGAAGTTCCTCCATTTTCACAGATTAAAAATTCAACAGACAAACTAACAATTTAAAAAATATCAAGAATATTTTTAATACTTTGCACTTGATGACTGCCTGAGGTCGGTAAATCATAGACATCAGTTTCTTTCCATTCCATTTCTTCGCCTCTGGTTGCTTTTGAAGTATGTTTTGGATCATTATCCATCCATCTGTACTATAAAGCTCTGTCTTAGCAGTTGTGCAGCATTTTCAGTATCTGAGCAGAAAATAGTGCTCTGTACACTTCAGAATGAGGTTTTCAGCAGTGACATCATCGATACGCACCAGTGACCCGGTTATATTAGCAGCCGTACACACTCATGCCGTACCGCGGCCTCCATCATGTTTGACGGTTGATGCACTTTGTTTCCTTTCCTTGTCCATGTGCTTGTCTTCTAATCGTCGTGGTACAGGGTATATCTGGCATGTCAACTGGACAGGTTTGTGTTTGCTTGGTTTTAAGCAAAGTCTAATCTGACCTTTCGGTTTTGAGTCTTCCCAGTGGTTCGCATCTTAAGATAAATTCTCAGTATTTACATCCATGCCAAAAAAATGCCATCAAAACACTCATAACAGAAAAACCTTTTGCAGCAATTACAGCCTGGCAGACCATAGGCATTCTAGTTGTTCAAGATAATCTGATGAGATTTCGCTCCATGCGTCCTGGAGCATCTCCCACAAGATGGACTGGCTTGATGGAGTCTTCCTCCGTACCATACGGTCAAGCTGCTTCTCCAACAGCTCGATAGGGTTAGTGTAGTTGTTTTGGCCACTCCTAACATTTCTGCTTCCAAGATAGATCTGTCCAGCCTCCCGCACTTGCTTCCACATTTTTGAACTGCATTCGCATCAACAGCTACCTAATGCAAATGCCAGACCATTTATCTCCTTAATGGAATAAAATAATGAAGAAACAACTGGTCATCACACTGTTCAATAGTAAACCATTCAAATACTTTTGAGCCTCTGAAAATATAGAGACTTGGACAAAAATGGCTGTAACTTTTAAATAGTTAATATAATAACCATTGCTATATGGTTATTTATAAACTTAATGGTTAGTACTGTCGCCTTGCACCTTCAGGGTCCGGGTTAAATTCCCGCCTCAGGTCCGTGTGCATGGAGTTTGCATGTTCTCCTCGTGCTTGGCGGGTTTCCTCCGGGTACTTCGGTTTCCTCCCAGAGTCCAAAGACATGCTAGTTAGGCTAAATGGCGTTCCCGAATTCCCCATATTGTGTGAATGAGTGTGTGTATATGTGTGTCTGTGCTCTGGCTTAGCACTTTATCCAGGGTGTGCCCCGCCTTATGCCCTAGGTTTCCTGAGATAGGCTCCAGGCCCCCTGTGACCGTGTATACGGTAATAAAGATGAGTATGTGAGTGAGTAAGTAAATAATAAGTTCATGTAAGCATTATCCCAGGTCACCCTATACTGTATATTACATTTAAGATACTGTAAGTGGTAAATTTGTTATAACCTGATACCCTGAATCTAAATATTCAACATTCTTAACTGATTTACTTAACAATATACAAAAGCTTTATAGGACTTACATCATTAGGCTTGTAACAGTCAACAAGCAGCATCTGGAATAAAAGAACATTAAGATTTTAAGGTTTTTAACATTTATACAGTAAAAATAGCGTAAAGAAAATGGCCTACTGCATAGAAGACGAGAACTCAAGTGCCTTTTATAAGTGGGATTTATAAGTGGAATTTGTTACAAGTTGGAAAATTAATTTTTTTAATGAAATCCACCCAAAATGTTGCTGCCCTTATAGTCATATAGAACGTACACACCATGTTCATCTCAGGACCCTTGTTCATGATAGAGCTATATCAGAGGGTATAATAGTAAGGATTTAATACGGAAATTGACTTTAGTATTTAGACCTTAAAAATGGTCCTAGTAGGTTAAATGAATGTTTTGAATTAAAACAGAGGTTCAGTCAGACACTTTTCTGAAACAGGAGCAAATGGTAGTATTAAGTCCAGCGGGGGGGGGTGTGTGTGTGTGTGTGTGGAGGGATTGGGCGCATGTCCAGATCATGCGATTTGGGGTGCGAGCGAGTCCATATCATCCGACGGTTGGTGCGCGGGAGTCCATATCATGCCTGCCGAACCGGAGCTCAATGTCATTTATGACAGTCAACCTATGGGCCGCGATTCGTGTCTGATACTCTACCGTTGCGGTAATAGATAAATTGGCCTAATAAACTTTTTTTCTTTAATTATGACTGACAGCTCCGGCCCAAAAATGTGCGTCGGCCCACCAGGCATTGCCTGGTATGCCCTATGGCCAGTCCAGGCCTGCTGTAAGCTCTACTTTGTTGGTAAAAGCTTACTGTCTCACATGAATTAGAAAGTGTAGCTAATGACTATTGGCTAACTTAGAATTCTTCAGGTCGTAGTTGTGTTTTAACTTTTAAATCACTAAATTTTGAGTATGTCCTCATAAATTAACGTTCTTACATATATATTTCCCCATATTTTGTTTGTCAGAAATGCAGCTGGGAAAGGCTAGATACGGTCCCGAACATAGACATTTTGGTTCCTGTTGATTTTGAAGAGCACTAAGACTAGGGTTAGGGTTAAGGTATAAAAAAAAGGAAAGAAAGAAAAGGATATACTGTACAGTAATGTTTTAGCTATAGCCACAGGTACTGTACAAACCTGAAGTATTGGTTATTTTGGGACACAGATTTCATCATCATTATAATCAGAGGCCCAAAAAACAAGGTACAATTATTTTGCAGGTCTTCAGAAAGGCCTCTAAGGGATATATTATTCATAATTATTAACATCAAGAAATGAGGGGTGGCTCAAACAGTCCTTTGCACTGGAACAATGGCAAGTTTACAGCGATGCTGCAACAAGTGTCATACGGAACAGTCCAGGCAATCCTCACATGTGATTTGAACATGCGCTGTGTTGCTGCCAAGTTCATCTCCAGGCTGATGATCCAGGAGTAGTAGAAACATCGTCTCGAAGCCTGCGACGAAATCCGTCAAGGTGCTTTGGATGACCCGTTCTTCATGTCAAGGCACATTACTGGTGACGAAACTTAAAACCCTGAAACCCTGAAATGAAGCAACAGTTTTTACAGTGAAGCAGTCCATCATCACCACAACCAACAAGTGCGAAGCAGGGCCACACCCAAGTGCATACTCATCGTCTTTTTCATTTGTCGCATTGTTCATCGAGAATTTGTCCCCAGGAGCCAGACCTGCAATAGCGAATTCTACTGCCAGGTTTTAAGGCGGCTGAGGGAGGACATATGGCGAAAGGAAAACTTTTTGATACCACCTTGTGTATAGATGTGGTCGGGTGTCCACAAACTTTTGGCCATATAAAGTATCTAGCACAAGAAGCTTATAAAGCACAACAGAATGAGAGCAGCACTAGGGTCTAACCTAGAAAATGTTCTGAACGAACATATCAACACCATATATATTCAAAAGGATTCGATTTATTTAAAAACATAAAAGAAACAAAAAGTGAAAAGAAGGAAAGGTCAAAATAACATATTTTGCTCAGGCATAGCGCACTATTGGTGTGAAGAAGATCAAGATCAAACAATGCTGTAAATGACAGTTGACCTACAGACCCAACCGATCCTCCTTCACCCTCCACTTGAAAAAGTCAACATATCAATTATGTTTAAGGCAGATCCAGGAGCACTAAAGCATTCTCATCTCGGACAGCCTCCCAGGTGGATCAGCTTCGCGACAGCTGTAGATATTTAGCCATCATCCTCAAACAGTCTGCTCCCGGGGTTCATTATTAATGGATGACTCAGGGCTAGTCGGCTTTGACGCAGATGCTTTACATTATTTACAAACTGGAAACAATGTGGGAGATGTGGATTACAAGGTGGGAGACTTTTAGAAAAAAATGTAATAATGGATGAGAAAAAAGGGGTGCATATACTGTATATACAGTATATATATATGCTTCTGATTCATCTATATGCTTTAAGACATGCATATCTGTCTTTCTATTTTTTAGAAGAAGAGTTTCACATGTACTCTATGAACAGAGATGATTGTGGTGAAAGTGTTGTTTCTGCTGCTGTCTTTTAGTTCTGGTTCTATGACCTTTCTATCTTCTTTAACAACCAGGTACACCAGGAACTTGGCATGGAGCGTGGTCAGGACTATACGAGGCAACGTGGCAATAACTCCCAGCCGAGTTCCTGTAATGTGCAAGTGGTGTTCATTAATGACTGTGTTTCAATGGTCTGGCGTTCCGCTCACTGAATCTTAACAGGAACAACAGCAATGAGTTCCAACCGTCATTCATGGGTGTTTACCTTCTTTAAAATGTTTAAGCCACCTTTTTTTTTTTTTTTTACTTTTGCTGTCTGATCAAAGCTACAGAGTACCGAACACCGACCCTCAGGCACAAAAACAATTTTTCCCCAGGCGCTTTGCTTCATGAATAGTTTAATGTTTTCCTCGCTGTGCAATAAAAATATGTGCAATATTACGATGTGCAATAGGTGCAATACTGTGTAATACCACTGATATTTATTTGACTTATTTGATAAAACTCCACATCCTACTCCATTTGTTGTCAACTTTTTTTTCCTTTTTTTTTTTTGTGTTGCAAACGTTTGTCACTAGAGCAAATTTCTTGTACTGTTTGTGCGACCATAACTGACTGGTTTCAAAAGAATGTTTTTGTTGACATATAAATCATTTAAGAATAAAAAAACATCCAACTTAAGGCATGAACCAGTGAGAAACCAGTGCAGATGATGACAGATGATTAGGCCAGTGATTAGTATAATGGTGATGCTGAAAAGAAGAGAGGGGAAATGAGGCTGCTGCTGAGGTTGTTATATTAGCAACCAATTTTTTTATTGTATCTTTATTCATTTTTCAGTCTGTCACAGTTAAATATTTGATCCCTTTCTTTAATTTAATCTAGATCATTCATTTTTATGAACAGTTGAGATAGCAATAGGAGTCCTGGGGAAACCTGGTGTCACATGAGACAGGCATCAATAGGTCTTACATATTCATGAAAAGTTGTGGATTGTTCCATGAAACAGAGGCTCTGATGAAAAGAAGTCACTTTACCCCAAATAAAATGTTAATAAAATTAAAAGATTTTGTATGTGTACTTTGACATAAGTTTATAGGTCTAACATATTTACATCAGCCACATTACAAAAGACCAGTCTACATAAATAAGGGAAATCTACTACCTACTACATTGGATTTTACATTTATACAAAATTAAGAAGAGCGCTGAATCACTGCAGGTCTTAGAGGCAGAAAGGCCTTTAAGGGATATATTATTCAGAATTATTAACATGAAGAAATGAGGGGTGGCTCAAACAGTCCTTTGCACTTGAGCAATGGAAACAGAAATGTTATGTAACCGGCTGCTATCTATACATTAATTTGAAAACAAAAAAACACGGTCTCAATTATCAGACGCTCTCATTGGTTCCAATAATGTTTAAGGGCACCATAGTAAAGGGCGCACATGGATTATGGGTATTCATTTCAGCAGCGTGATGACTCACCACACGCAGCACAGAAAACGGTATGATGACGGTTTACACCCACCGATGTGACTGTGAGCTGTGAAATAAAAGAGTGAAAATCCAATGCTTATTTCTGTCTTTCTTTTTCTGTAAGCCAAAGACAATGACATCCAGGATTTAAAAAAATAATAAAATAAAATAAAAAATGAAGCCTATAATATATGGTTGAAACAGAAATGTGTCCTACCCTCATGGACGTGTCCTTCCTGTGCACTCAGATATATCCTCCATATTCCCATCATTAGGAAAATCTATAAATATTTCCTGCTTCTGTCAGGCCTTTGTCAAAATCCAGTGAGTCATTGCAAAGTCTTGGCTCTGTTGTCAGTAGCATTTTTTCATTGCTTGGTTTGTTTCAAATGCTCCGGCTGTTAGTCTATGCAGCTTCCCATCTGTAGGATGCCCTCATTTTATAGACATTAATACATAGCACAAATCATTTCAATGCTAAATACAGGATATGGAAACAGCACTACACTCTAAAAGCTAGCACAGTCCTGTCCTACTCTACCGTCTTGTCTCATTGTACTACCAGGAAGCCATTTCTTTGGGTTATGCAATATAAAGATTTACTATGCATTACGTAATGTTTTAAACACCTAATGTTCTACAGTTTAGTCACTGGTGACAGCAGGTCACAAGCTATTTTGTCCATCAGTTGTCTACACCCCTTATCTTATGTAGGGTCTCGGAGGGCCTGGAGATTATCCTAGGAGAGCAGACAAGTTACACCCTGGATGGGGTGCCAACTAATCGCAGGCACAATCACAAACAAACCCACTACAGGCAACGTAACAACACCAATCACAAACACGTACACTTGATGCATTAGGACTGTGGCAGGAAATCCATCAGTTCTACCCCATCTTATTAAACACCCATAAAATGATTCCTCATGTCCCCAAAACCACTCTTTCACAATTTTAGTTATGAAATCTGTCTTTTTTTATTATTATTATTGATGGAATATCCTGGCCAATTATTATATTCAGGATCTTTAGCAGTGTTGGAGGACGTTACTTTTGGAAGTAACTAATTACATTACAAAGTTACTGTCATTAAAAAGTAATAAGTTACATTACAGCATTACTTTCTGTAACTAGTTTGAGTACTTTTCCTTTGCAGAAAATGAAAACTCCTTTGTGATTCCTCATGCATGTTGTTTTAGACAAGACCTTTATAATTATTCTACCATCATCACTCAACGAGGCTTGGCCCGTAATCTGTTAACTACTAACAGCAGGAATAACAGAGGAGGGCAGGTTATTGGGGCAGGGGCGGTGCTTGTTCGACTTTCTCACACACACACACACACACTAACGGAATCATTGCTGTCTGGCTCACGGATTACATAAATTGTCTGAATAATGTCAGTCAGTCATCTTCTATACCGCTTTATCCTGTTCAGGGTCGCGAGGGGGGCCTGGAGCATATCCCAGGAAGCTTAGGGCAGAATAATGGATTACATTTATTTTAAATATAAAATATAACTAATTAATTGAGTACTTAAATGACGGACCTAACGCGTTAGATTAACTCTCTTGTACTTGTACATGGTAACGCATTACACCCAGCACTGGTCATCAGCTGACATCATATTATTGCCAAATATCGTTACTAAGTCTAGACCTGAGCTCCTGAAGTCCAATTTTTGTTCTCCCTAGCAAATATAATAAAAACTGATCACATTGCATCACTAAAGATGTTTAAGTAATCTCCTACATTTTTATTCATTTTTTTGTTCAGATCACATAACATCCAGAAACCCAATATCAGTATATCCTTAGTTGTTTTCTTTGGTTGATGCAGGCAAATAATTTGACCCTTCAATTTTTTTTTAAGTTTATAAGTTATTATAATGTTTTTTTTGTTGTCATTTTTCTGTTTAAAGCAAAATTTAAGATGCACTTATTTAGAATGGCTTTTGTGGTTGTTTTTTTTATTTATTTTATTTTTTTAATAATTTATGTTTTATTTTGTTTTGTTTTGTGTTACTTTTATTTGATATTTCATTGCCATTTTACTGTCATTTCCTAAATGCTGTGAAGCACTTTGGTTCAACTTTCAGTAGGTTGCTGTAAGGTGCTATATAAATAAATGTTGATTGATTGATTGATTGATTGATTGAAATTAAAATGCATTGTGTTGTATTACTGTACATTAAAATGCAACGAATTGCACCCTCAAAGAGAATAATACCATTTTCAAAAATGTTTTCAAATCTCCAGACTGCTTCCAAGAAATCTATGTCTGTCTGGACGGGAACTCAATCCGTTTTTCAAGGATTTGTTTGGTTTAATTCTTGGGGATTTGTCTTTTTTATGCATGGCTATTTTCGCATGACATAATTGCCTGAAGATTTACTGTTTAATTAGGTTCTGTGAAATAAATAACACAGTGTCTCCGTCGTGACTAGACTGTTGGCCTGGATTCGCAGACCTTCATCTAAACTAAAACTTTTACTGCCAAACATAAAAAGCACATCTGTTCCCTGCAGGTACTTCAGGGCTCATCGTTATGCAAAAGATGAGCTGGCATTTCTTTCTGCGTGTCGTTTTAAAGCCATACTGTATATGCAGTGGTTAATCAGACTCATCTTTATTACCTGCTGGTGATAGACAAAACTTCATGCCGAGTACCAGATGGCAAGACTGAGACATAAATCTGACAGACGATTGATAGATGGAGTTACATAAGAAACCCATCTGACTGAAAAACAAATAGTTTCCAATTCTAGTCGACTGATCTAGACAAATCACTTGTGTCATTTATGAACTGGTATAGGGTTATAGAGTATAGAGTTGGCAATAAACGCAGGTTTCACTTATTGCATAATTTAATTCATCCTTTTATTCTGCACTTGTACAGTTTTGTATTCAGATTAGTTATTTATTCTGGATTGCATCATTATGGGGTTAAAGCTTATCCTGGGAGTATAAATCTGATGCCAGATCATCATGCATACAGTACACATGCACACATTTGTTCACATTTAGCTATCTCAGGTAGACAATCCACCAGCCACCATGGGTTTGGGAAGTGAGAGGAAACTGGGGAACCCAGAGAATACCCACATGGACACTTCAAGAACATGAAAAACTCCACACAAACAATAATTAGCTCATGGGCAACCCAAGGACCCAGAAGCTGTTAACACTACCCTTTGGGAGACACTGTGCTACCCTCTACATGATTTGCTTTCAAGTAGTAATTATCAAAGAAGGGCTGTGGTGGCTCAGTCAGTTGAGGCTTTGTAGTATGAGTTCCGTCACCACTGGGTCGTCAGTGTTGAGTCCTTGGGAAAGACCCTTGAACCTACAATCGAATCAAATAAGCCACTACATGCAGTGGCGCTCCCAAGCCTGGTTAGGAAATGGGAGGTTTCGGCAGGAATGGCATCCAGCTTAAAACATGTGCCAGTGACTGAAGTACATTCCTCAACCCGAGTCTTGTTGCTTGTCTTCCAGGGGTCTTGAAGGATGGCAAGTCAGTCAACCTTGGGATAAGTAAAGAAAACTCAGATGATTGCATTCTGAATCATTTTTGAGAACAAACTTAATGGCAGATAAAGGATGACCAGTCGAGTATTAGTTGCATCCAGAGGTGAAGAACTTAAAGTTGTAAGCCAGGATTGCAGTGTGCTGAGAAGGATAGCTTCTCAAAGGCAATGACAATGGTAATAGACAGTATCTGATTCTTGATGGGATTAATTTTTATTTAACGTCATGCCCGTAAGGGTTACAGACAGACACCACATCTGATCATGGAAAAAGTCGGAATTCATCTCCATAGCTACAGTATACTATCAGTAGGCCAGACCTAGTGAAAAGCTCTAAGAGAACAGGTGCAAATGTAAATGTGAAGTAGCCTGAAACACCACTATGCAGTACATGTGGACCATCTAAAGGTCATTTGATAAAACACACCCCCACAGACAGTAAAAAAAAACTTATGCTAAGCTTAAGCAGTGATTCCAAGTATGGTATTGATGAGCTTAACTGGGTCAAAATCTTCCAAGAGGTTTAGGTGGACCAGAATTGATGTCCATGGCTAATAATTTGGCTTGGAACTGCTCAGTCACTAACACCAAGGATGATGAATGTGTTGGTTTGATGGATCCTGGAGCTGATTCTTAGTGCTGAAACAACAACAACAACAACAACAATAAAGCATGTAGCCTGCATGCTCAATACTTTATAATGTAAGCAAATAGATGCATGACCGAAAGGTAACTGATTTGATCTTAAACCTGAGCTATAGCCTGCATATGTTTTGGTTTCTTTCCACTTTTTTAAAACTTGCTACAGGCTACTCTATACTAGGTGTGAATAAGTGTGTTAGTGTGTTTGCATTGGTCCCTGGAAGGGACTGGTACTGTATGGCAGGATGTATTCCTCTCTCAAGTCCGCGGCACCTGGGAACCAGACCCACAGATAAGCTGGTCACCGGAAAACGAACGAATGAATAAATGCAACAACTGATTCTGAATTATATCCACAGTGTTTCCTACATTACACAACAAACACACTTTTAAACTTTCTCGACTGAGTTTCACCCCGTTCACAACGACACTTTATTTCACACAGTATGACAAGCAACCACCACTGTGCGTTATGAATAAATCATAAGGCAAACAAAAAGGAATATTTGTTACACTGTACTATTCCATTCTGAACCAGGTTGTCAGAACCCAACTTAATATGATGTGTAACACTTTCATTTTGCACAACTATGCGTAAAGCTAATCAGAAAGTAGATTTGATGCAGCTGAGTGGAGGATTATATAGTACTATGATAGTTTGCTGTGAAATCTGAAATTGTTCTTCTTCTCCTGGATGCTTCCCCTCAGATCGACATGTTTCCTACTTACAATGTCACAAGTTTTTGCATTCAAGCGTAGTGGGATGATGAAGGGCCGCAGTTCACTCACTCACTCACTCATCTTCTATACCGCTTTATCCTGTATTCAGGGTCGTGGGGACCTGGAGCCTATCCCAGGAGGCTTAGGGCACGAGGCAGGGTACACCCTGGATACACATACACACACTCACACTACAGGCAATTAGTGAATTAGCAAAGTGACTAATTCGAGGGGTTTGACAAAATGTTGCATTAACAATTCAGTAACACTTTCTTACAACCCCTCAGCCCTCCGTGGGTCATAAATATCGGAACAAACGAACATAATTACAACCGCAATTATTGGATTTATTACTTAGACGACAATCCTTTGCTGCCTGAGGTCTGGAAACCAAGGACCTGACCAAATACTGAGCTTCTTCCTTCAGATGCTTTGCCAGGGCTTTACTGCAGCTGACTTCAACTGCTGCTTCTACTGTATGTCGATCTTTCTGCCTTCAGTCTCGTAAGTGAAACGCATGACTGACATGTGACTGACTTGGCCAGGGAAGAATATCCCATTTCTTTGCCTTGGGTAGCTTTCACTGTGTGTTTTGGGTCATTATCCATCTGCAACATGACGCAGAATCCTATTGGTTTTGCAGCATTCGGCTCAATCTTAGTATTGCGAGAGAATTCATTGTGCTACTTTTATCAGCAGTCAGGTCATCAGTAAACACCATCAGTCATCAATGACTCAGTTCCATTGGCAGGCATACAAAGCTTAGGCCATAACACTGCCTCCACCATGTTTGACAGATGATATGGCATGCTTTGGATCTGTTCGTTTGTTTCACCATACTTTTCTCTTCCCTTCATTAATCTTGGTTTCATCAGAAAAAAAAAATCTGGCAAACCCTTCAGGTAAAGTCTTATCTGGCCTGTCTGTTCTTGAGTGTTACCAGTTTGCACCTTGTTGTGAAGCGTCTGTATTTACTCCATAAATCCAGCTCAACTTTAGACTTTGACAATGGCATGCCTTCTCCTTAAAAATGTCCTGGACCTGGCTAGATGTTGTGAAAGGGTTCTTCACCATGGACAGAATTCTGCAGTCATCCACTTTAGTTGTCTTCAATAGTCTTTAAGTTTGCCAGTTAATTCCTTATTTTTAAGAATGTTCCAAACTGTTGTATTGACCACGCCCCATGTTTTTTACTAACTATCTGATGGGCTTATTTTCAGCCTAATGATATCCTTCTCTTTTGCAAAAACACCTCTTTAGACCTCATGCTGATCATTCAAGTGACTGGCTACCTAATGCAAATGGAACACTCAAAACCACATTCATTTTTTTTTATCTGCCTGATCAGTCATGGAGTAATGAAGGAACAGGACACACATGGACAAAATGCAACAATTGTCAAACCCCGTGAATTAATGCTGAAAGCAACGACTTTGTTCATATCTTCAAATTCATTTCAAATTCAGTGTGGTGATGTACAGAGGCTAAGAACCTTTATATGCATCTTTGTCTCCAAAATGTATGGGCCATGACTGTATTTAATATTGACTAAATACCATGCAGAAATTTTAAATGTCAAGTTCTTTTTTGTTGTTTGTTTTTAAAGTGCATGACTTACAACATCACATAAAACAGGAAGTATTGTTGAAGATTCATGTATGTAAAGTCTGTTAACAATGCTTAATATAGTTATGTGAATTTTAGTTTTATTAAAAAGTGTTTGTCTTTTATAATTTGTTATTATTTGCTTACCTTGGCTTGTCTTCCTGAACTTTTTGTAAGAATAAGAATTCAAAATACTTTTTGTAAGAATAAGAATTCAAAATACTTATTTTTAAAGATCTTTAAACCATAGTTGAATATATCTTTAAGTCAAAAGAGAGTTGGAAATTTTAAAATCCAATTTTCACCAGAATAAGTATACCATTACTGCTGAAATATCCGTAAAAATATTGCAAAATATATTTTTGCAACATCGTCCACCCTTCATTTCTTCATTACATCCCTCAGTGTTTAGTACTTTTTAAAACACACTACTAGCAATGAAACTGAACACATTTAGGTGCTTGTCCTATATTAACACACTGTTTAAGGCTATGTTCACATTACAAACAACATGATTCGATTCTGACTGTTCAGTTGGTCATGATCGTAGTTGCATGTCAAGACAGTTCACATTCATAATTACGAGTGACTTTTATCTGACTCTAATGTGGACGCATCTGTCCTCTGAAACGGCACACATGCGCATGACACATCTTTGCTAGCGTCATCAGGGTTAAAACATGTTGGTGCGACCGCTCATTCACTGAATTTAAACAACAGATGAGAGTTTACCAAAAGTATGCTTAGGACTTTGCTCTGGGGGACAGCAAGCAGTTAGTCAGCTGTACTTGTTGAGGTCCAGAAGAAGGATGAAAGCCAGAAACCTCGCTTTAGCCGTTTTATCAGCTGTTGCCAGTGCTGACTAACATGAGAAAGTGCCCTATGCATTCCAGTCACATGACCATGTATCGGATATGTGTCTGATTTAGGACCATGTATGAAAGTGACTCAGATCCGATCTGAAAAACATCAGATTTGTGCATTCAGACTGCCATAAAAAACAAACAAAACAAAACAAAAACAGATCTATGTCCAAATTGGAATTGAGTCATTTTAGGCTGGTAACGTGAACGTAGCCAAAATTCATCAGCTTTTAAATCACTTACAGATGATGAGCTGAGCAAGACTCATTATAAATGGTTCAGATTTCCTGTATATTAATTAATACATTTGTAGTGAAGAATTTCAGTCACTGACTTTATTTTCAAATGAAGTAACACATTTTTTATAAAGCTGTGCTCGTGAATGACGTCACTCACCCAGGTTTCACAAATCATTTCTCCCAAAAAAAAAAAAGTCATTACTCAATTACCATCATTTACTATTCAGCAAGCTGCTCTTCATATTAAGTCGATAACGTTTGGGGGGGGGGGGGGGGGGGGGAGGAAAACCGGGATGTTAAAACACAACATTGATAGTGATAAAACAATTTGAGGAAATACTGTAGGAAGCACAAATATCACACATAGAAACATAAAAAAACAGCATTCTTCTTCATCTGTTCCCTTTGAACACAAGATCCTTGGCATGTTTGTTTAACCTGCATGTTGGATATTTGACAAAATATCTGTTAAGGCATGTGCCGATATTGCATTTTTCTAACATAATAACTGGTTAAAGGTTTTTCTTTTGTTTTTTTTTTTGTTGTTTTTTTTTAGAAAAGCCGAGTTATAGTTCTGCTTGCCAACGTTTTCTAAAACCTCGTTAACACAATTACATGATTGCCTTCAAACCTGTCTAAAAATGACGCCTTTCATGCAAGGCAGGCTTTATTCTGACTCCCTAGGCAGCCTCTACCTGAACGGAACACTGGGTTACTAATATATTTTGTGTTCTGAGTAAGAGAAATGAGTCAGGTGTATATCTTGCTGTATTATAGGCCTGGTTATCGGCGCATGCCTAACATAAATTTGCATTTGCGTTGTAGAAAAATGTTAATTTGTTGTTGCAGAGATTTTTCTATGAACTTTCTAAGGAACCTGGTGTGATCTTGTATCTACGCAAATAATCAGAGGTAACTAAATCGGATGCTAATTTCAGCCATTTACAAACGATTACCTGTAGCTGCCACTGAAGATGCATTATTATCACTTTATTATTGTTAGTCTTAAAATTGGAAAATAAACCACGATATAATGGTGCGCTGTGTTCACTCCTATTTTGTAAATAACGATTCTGTAGGACGTTCGATCAGACTTCCATAAAGGAAGCACCTTATTGACTAAATCGTATTTTACCAATAAATCTGAATTTTAAATGAAAGCTATTCATCAACCTCTGACAGGATCCATGTTATTACATTTCATTTCCTTTCATTTCATCTTCTATACCGCTTTATCCTTCTATTCAGGGTCGCGGGGTCCTGGAGCCTATCCCAGGAGGCTTAGGGCACAAGGCATTTGGACTGCAATTTAATTAATCTGAAAACAAATCAAAGTTAAAGTACCGATGTAATTTAAAAGCTGCAGAAGAAAATGTATGGGGGGGGGAAATAGTTCGTGAATGTATAAAGTTTGCCATCAGTGAGACAATAATAATTAAACCAGCCTGATGCATCTGTTAATGTGCCAATCAATCGTCTTGCCCATGTATTAACAGACCGGGAGCAAATAATGTGATGTGAATGCCAATCAAATAATTAAGGATAGCTTTCTAAGCCTGGATAATATCCTGATCAGACTGCCATGGGCTGCCATGTCTTCAGCTTATTTTTACTTTATCAGCATCACCAACCCTTAAAAGAAAAATCCACCCTGATCGACGCGTGCATAAAGTAATGTAATTTTGAATCAGTCAAGATTTACAGTACTGTGCAAAAGCCGTTATGCACATGCAAATAAATGCTGAAGAGCAGGGATTCTTAAAAATGTAAAAATACAATATAAAGCTCAGTGGTGTGACAATGCTTTGAGCACAACTGAGAACAATTTGTGGAACTTTATAAGAAAACTAGCTGTTAAGTTGTACTCAGCATCTGGCAGAATCACCCACAGTTCTTCTGATGACCTTAACAGTTGCACCTGATTATTTTTTGCATGTGTAATCCAGCAGCTGCTATTTTGTTTTTCTTTTGGTCTGAAAAGTAGTCACTTACATAATGTGCTGCTTTTCTTTTTTTTTCTCTAGCTGTTTTCTTACTAATGATGTTTGAAAATTAGAAATGTATTGTACTGACTCAATATTAATGCCAGAAAGTTCTAAAGGAAAGTTTGTACTAAAAAAGTAACTTTTGCATAGCACTGTACTTTGAAATGTCTCTCACTATAAAAGTTTCCTTCATTACCCACAATGCTGTTCGTCTAGTTCCTGAGAAGGGTACAGTGGGATTTACGACTAGCATCAGCTCTACCTAAACACATCAATGCAGCAGGGTTTTAGTCCTTTACCCAGTCCAGCTCTTTCACATCCTCATCTGTGCTCTCTGGACAAACTGATCAACACTAATCAAATAATTTGCACTAGAATTGCTAGACATATCAGAAATGTTTCAATATAAGCATATTACATGAGTTTCAGGGTGAACATTTCCTTTCATTGACTAAAACATACGGAACGTTTGTTGTGTCGTATTCATTATAAAATCAGCATAAATTAGAAATTATTAGTTTGAATGATTCCGGAAAAGACGTGGTGACGACTGTCGGTCGCATGTTTTTAACTAGAATTCTCCCGTCAGGTTCCCCAATTGATCTGAAACCAAAGTGTACCTTTATAGCTAATCTGAGCAACAACAAATTGACCAAGATGAGACAAACCAATGTTTTTGATACAAAACAAACGGATCACTTGAACTGCACAAAAATGTCTGTAAACCATTTAACATCAACTCGATCCAAAAGTGCAATTTTACTACTGTATCCCAGGTCAGTAGTGCTTTTCCTGCAAGTAATCTTTCATTTTGTTTGGTAAAGGTAGTTTCTGAATCAGGTCAATCCGTGTGTATTGCCGAATAACGAATCGGCACGAGTACTGCAGCGAACGCACTTGCATGAAACGAGATACGGGATTGGTCAATCGGACCGGGTACGTCACAGACCCTGGCTGCCGCGATCTGGAATAACAGAAGGCGCCGTATTCCGAGTCCTTAATAGAGTGCTCGATAAGGTCAACGATGGACGTGTGTCCTTCTACATCGGGCTGTTCATAAAAACTGAACCTTCCGTTCGAATGTTCGATCCTGGTGTGAAGAGTCTTGCCTTGCGATCGGAAGCTCAAGCTGAGAAGATAGCGGTCGTCTGAGCTATCGCGCACCAAAAAAGAACCGTCCTGAAGGTTAAGGAGCTTGTCCTCAGCCTCCCATCGTGTTATAGGTCCCCAGTACCAACCCTGCTTAGCGAGTTTCTTCAGCTCTTCCGTAAGGCTCGTGACAACCATCGGTCCACTGCTTTGTACTGAATCATATACCCTGCTAACTCCAGGAGCGAAATTAGGGTCGAAATTGAGATGCTGTCTCACTCTTTCGGCAACTTGTGAATCAGCACCACCAAATCCAGAATAGGTTCTTGGAATTTCGCCACCAGAAACAGGGGAAAGCGAAGGCGAAAGTGAAGGAGCCTCGGATCCTGAATTTTGAAGGACTATTCCCGGGCTGCCGAGTACAATCCCGTTCACGGACTGATCCATGAGAATATCTGATGTTAAGAGATCATGGTCGACATGTCCTTGATCCACATTTAACAGTTCGTCATTGACTTGTTCCATCACATCTATCGGCGAGGTGCCATCCAAGCACAGCGAGTGGGACGATTCGGGGTACATTCCCTCATCTAAAGGCATTGTGTACTGGATGTAATCCTGAGGTCCACTAACTACAGGCACATGTTCTTCCATGTTTAAATGCAAGTCACTGTTTGGAGGCTCTAAAGTCTTCATAGACTCGCTTCGATCATCAAAAAGTCCCTCCATCTGGATGTCATGGAAATCTTTCCTGACACCGTTAAAGGATGGACTGGAGCTAGGTGTGTGAACCATGGCCTTTACCTTCACCTCCATCTTAATACAGGCTTCCTCAGGGTCAACAGTTCTTATGGGCCAAGGCGAAGGGCTGTAGTGATGACTCCGCAGAGATGCTGATCGTAAAGGGCGCTGGGCTTTGGCTTCGCTAAAGCTTATGGGGACTGACGAGGACGAGAACGTATCATCGTCATCTCCCAAGCCCACTGAGTTTGACCCACCTTTACTTTTAGGTTTCTGCTTAGAAGAAAGCCTCCTCTTTAAGGTCCCCATAAGACCTTCGCTCTTGGATCTGTTCTTGTGGGCCCTCGCGTCCTCACCATGGAGGTCACAAGCTAGCTCTTTGGCGTAACAGCTTCCAAAAAGTGAGTCGTCTTTTGTGAACTCGGGGGCTAACATCGGCTTCTGGAGCATCACAAAATCTCCATCCTCTTTGCCCTTGATGTTGAACGACTTTCGGAACGTCTTAAGGCTAAACGTCTTCTTCATCCTGACCTTTCCACCGCATGAGAGGTGATAGCCCAGGGTTCTATCCTTCCATGCAACTGGGAAATGCTAATCACAAAGCAGTTAATCTCGTCATCTCTGGGGAGAAAAAAGACAACAACAAAAAAACATGATAAACAAGTTGTATGCATTGTGTATACCTATCTAAATTACTATCTTTAGCGTAACTATCTCAGACAATTAAGGATTAGTGAAATTACCTTTCTTGACCTTCCTTAAAAAAACTTCAAAAACAAACAAAGATTTCACTGACTGCCTTTAGTTTTGATTATAATGCACAATGTGGTGGCAAATTCATTTGTGAAAATAATTCCTCATGCTCTCTTTCACAATTTAAATACTGGAATATGCTTGTGTCATCAGGAAAGAAACACTCTATAGATGTGATAGCCTGGTCATTCAGTACATTCAGGTCGTAATGCGTGTACATAATGTTGCAGAGCCGGGACCTGATTCCAGAGGCCACCCTGCACTCTGGAACAGGGCTAATTTGACCTTTTTCCATTGCTCCAAAGTCTAATCTTTATAAACTAATTTTTTTTTTATTAGTTTCACAAATAAGTGGTTTTCTTATGGACACACACACCTGTTTAGTCCCAATCCTGCGAGTTCTCATCACATTGTGTGTATTAAAATGCTCTTACTTTCACTGTGACAAAATATTTTTTTAACTTGGTTCTCAAGTGCTTTAGTGATCTCTATTCATGATTCCACATTTCTTTTACAAAGTTAACGATCCAGCACTATACTTCCATGTCTTGATAATGTGTTGATGGGTGCTTAACCCAGTTTCAGTAATTTCAAATCTCCGTAGTTGTTTTCTTTGCTTGATGCAGCCAAAAAAACAAGAGAAACCCTTTTGAAATAACAACTTTTTTATCGAGTGGTGTATATAAAATGTATGCGATTAAGTAGTAGTAGTTTTTTTTACATGCTTTTATTGTGCAACACTATGTCCAAAATGCACTGTTTTTGTTTCATCAGGAACTGACTACAAACATTGTATTATAACTCTTTCTTACTATTTGTTTATTTTGCTTTACATTATTCACATTTTGCGAATTTTTAAAAACTTATTTTTTTAATATATATTCAAGGGAAGTGACAATTGCGATATACATGTATAAATACACGTAGACACATCAAGGATTTAATACGAGAGCATTAACTAGCTGTGTTCTCTAACATTACATGCTGGCTAGTTAGCTACCTAGCTATACAATGAACAAAATTAGTTTGCCAGGAAACACTCCAACCTGCAAATAAAATATTCAGGGATTTGAATATCATTAATTACAGAAATAAGTCAATTCCGCTTAGCTAGATAATCTTTCATTTGCGTAGCTTTAACCCAGGTATGGGCCTAATTAAGCTAAGCTAGGTTAGTATACTCCAGGCCTACAAATACCACACTGATACTAAAAACACAATAATATTAAATTTAACAGCTAAAGTGCTGTTTTGATAGTGAAAAGATTATTAACAGCACTTAACTCTGACTGTTTTAATTTATTTAACGTAAGGGCAAGCAAAACTAAACGACCTAGCTAACACTAACAAAGCACAAATGATTAACGTTAGCTTAGCTAAACTCGAATAAACATTAAAAATAAAAAAGAAACAAATAAATAAATGTAGCACTTACTTCAATAGCATTAAGAGTGAACTCCACCTCCCGTTGTATTTTCTTTTTAAACGGCTTGTGACGGAAAGGCAGGACTGATGTGTTAGCTAAAACGCTAACTTCTGTGCTATCTGGCTAACTTAGCTAGCTAATGTGTGTACATCAGTTTCACACAGCGCGTTCACGGCGTCTGCATTGTGGACCGGTGTGTTAACGGTTCCTGCGCGTGAAGCAGGCGTTATAGCGCGTCCAACTTCATTTATTACCTTTATATAAACAGATAATAATAGAGCTAGGCTAAGTTGTAGTTAAGCCTCCATGTCGTTTCTTCCTTTCTTGGGGGCTTTGCTGTTTTTCTCCTTCCTCTCAGGGTTGCCAGATTGAGTCCCGGATCAACCTTTCTAATTAGAATAAGTTACAGTGTCAGTCAGAAGTTTGGACACAAGTTTGTATTTGTATTTATTTGGAAACATCTCAATGTAAACTGTTCAAAAGAAATAATTGCATATTTTCGTTTAAATTAAATATATAATAACTACTATGAACAGATTATGAAGTGTGCAACTGGTACTATGGCTTCAATATTATGAATTGTACTGTACTATACCGGTCAACCATACGTTAAAAATCAATAAATAAATGAGTTACGCTAATTTCCATGATGTACATCATCAAAATGTTTTTGCATCATAAGCTGCACTGTGTTTAACTTTTTAATGTTGGGTATTTATTTTTATTGTCATTATAATTCTGAGCTGTTTATAAATAGGTGGCACAGAATGTCCACGGTCGAGGGATCGAGTTATGTCTCGGGTTTGTGCATTGTTTTCCCTGAGCATGGTGGGTTTCCTCAGGTTGCTATGGTTATTTTCCACATACCAAAGACATACAGAGTAGGACAACTACTCCAAATTGCTTATAGTCTGTGAGTGTGTGTGTTTGAGCTCTGTGATGGAATGGCTCTCCAACCAGGGTGTACCTCGCCTAGTGCCTCGAATCCCCTGGGGTGAGTGCTGCACTACCCTCTACAACAATCTAATAGAGTACAACAATATAAATATATATTTTAATTCTATATAATATAATTTTAGTATATATCATATTATATATAATATAATTAATATAAATGATAATATTATTATTAGTAGTATTATTATATAAACCATTATATTGTTGTGCAGTGTCGTGCAGCACCTATCACAGTGTCCTTGGTTTTATATAAAAAATAAAAATAAAAACAGCACAATAAAAAAATTTAAAAAGAAGAAAAAATCATATATATCATTAATTAATTGTATTGTTTGTATTATTAAGTTACGTTCTATCATGTTTGGTTCTGTTATGTGTATATGTGTGTACAGTGATGGATTGGCACCCCATCCAGGGCGTACCCCACCCCACCTATAAAAAGAATAAATGTTTAATGCGTAATAATACAACAGTATAAGATTGAGGTGTTGCAAGTAGATGTAACAAGTGTATACACCCAATGCCTTATGTACTACATAATCTTGTTACTGTTTATTCAAAAAAAGACTTCACCAGTGAGATTTTTTATCAATTGAAAAAAAAAATCTAGTCTGTCTAGTAAATAAATATAAGTAAATTGAGTAAATAAGTAAATTGAGTTTTAAAAGAAAGAGAGAGAGAGAGAGAGAGAGAGAGTACTACTTAGTGCTAGTTACTGTAGATTGCATACAACAACCTCTTAAAATTTTTATTTTAATTTTGATAAAAATTTAGATTTGATGTTCATATTCTATTTAGTAAGCAAATGATTTCCGGTGATGTACACTCATTATTTGTTAGGTTTATTTATACTTTTTATAAATATGATCCCAACAGTCCTGGTCAGTGAGCACTGCCAGGGTGCACTGCTTATACATTTTTAAGGTCCATAAAATGAATTTAATACTGGTCAGTTACCTAATGTTTTGATTACAAAGTAACAACCGAAACCTTCAATAGGTCGTCCACTTAATAATCTTTTTTCATAAAATCCAAGTGTGATGTTAGGTAGAACAGTAAGAAGGCACTACGCCCAATCTGGCCACCCTGTGTTCCTCACCCACTCCTTTGTTGCTGTTAAAAATGCTGGTGATGAAGGAATACTGTATATAGCTCCTTTATACCTCGACCATAGTGTGTGAATGAGTGTGTGAATGTGCGTATGTGTGTGTGCCCTGCGATGGATTGGCACCCTGTCCAGGGCGTACCCTGCCTTGTGCCCCAAGCCTCCTGGGAT
>JAOTQY010000024.1:5379528-5400347 GCA_026413445.1 Dolichallabes microphthalmus | reverse complement strand
TCGGGGGACTTTTAACGAGTACGAGTACTTTAGAAAATGTGGTATCGAGGCCGATACCAGATACCGGTATCGGTGCAGCCCTACAATAATTTATTATTTATTGTTTGTAATTGTGTGTTTGTGTGTGTGTGTGTTCTGTTTGTCGCTCAGCTCCTGAGTGACACTCGGTCTCCCGTCGTCTCCTCTTTCTCCGGAGCAGCACAGGAGCCTTCGTTCAACAGACTCGGCACACAAGGTCTCTCTCACACACACACACACACACACACACACACACACCATCACGCACCTGCGCTCGCTTACTACACACACATAAACGGAGCCCACCTTACATTTTCCTTTTAAGAATTTCAAAGTCCTTGACACTGAAGACTCCTTCCTTTCATCACATGACATTTCTCATTAACATGTTGTTTTTTCGTAACTGTTACAGTTTATTTATCTTTTTAATGTTTATCCCGCTACTGTTCCATGTGAATTAGTGGTATCCATGGACACGGCTTGTCGGATTTGTGAATTCAGGAGAACTGCTGTAAAAATCTGGATTTATTATGTTTTTTAAGTAAGTGAGCGCAGGTCAGTGAAGGTGTGTGTGTGTGTGTGTGTGTATGTGTGTTGTTGCAGGTCAGAGTGACTCAGACAGCTCCGAATCACTTCTTCCTCAGGAGTGTGTAGGAGGATCAGAGTGCATCTCTGTAGTAACCCCTCACCTACTGTCAGCTGTGTGTGGATTACTAACCAACCTGCTGTGTGTGCTGCCCGAGTTTACACACACAGCGCTCCGAGAGAACCACGTCCTGCAGGGCCTGCTCAGGTTTGTACACCACACACACACACACACCATTAAGAATGCAGGTCTTCAATTTCTCGCTTATCTAAAACTAATACTGGAATGTTGTACCACTAAGCTATCGGTCTTTTAGTGACCAACACACACACACACACACTGAGAAATGAAACCACCAGACTTCCACACACCACCACGGTACACGTGTTTGCTTATACAAGCTTCTAATTGACAATTACCAGCGTGTTAGGAGCGACAGGGGAGAGCAGGATCAGCTGTAACACTGTAGCCTGGATTAGACTCGCTTTAAACCTCGACTGCCTCGTGGATATAAAGCCGTACAGTTACACCGATTACACGATTGAAACGATCTGTTGTTAGTTGATGTGATTCGTTCAATGTCAATTTTCAGTTCAACACGTTTTAAATGATTCTGGCGAACGTGAACTGGTCCAAAGTTGGCGAATTTCTAGAAGATATACTACAGCTTTTAACCCTTAGGGGTCGACAGCATCGTCGATGATGCCAATCACTTTTTTTCTCTTTGCAAGTGTTTTTGCGAGTTAAATTATATTGTAGCAACCTAGAAAAAATATGTATGCAAAACAGTAGACGGTTTTCTTTCCAAAAAGTTAATTGCCAAATAAATGTTTGTTATTAAATGAATGTTAAATTAATGTTATGTCAGATTCTCGTCTCCACACGCATCGGAGCCCCGCCCCCGCGCTTAGCGCTCCATTCACACGCAAGATTTATGTAAGCGTCTCTATTCAGATGTAAGTAAATGCTAATTGCTGTGTTGTTTGGGGGAAGTGATGTGCTGATGCATGGCCGTGTCCAACAGAACAGGAAGAGCTTGAGTAAAGAAACAAAAAAATATGTTTAATATTTTCACGTAAATATTCTGACATGCGCGTAAGAATCTCTCCATGATAAAATGACTTCATGTGAATCCCCATGGGGGAACGCCAGTTAGCCTAACCTGCATATCTTTGGACTGTGGGAGGAAACCGGAGTACCCGGAGGAAACCCCCCAAAAACGGGGAGAACATGCAAACTCCATGCACACAGAGACAGGAATCGAGCCTGGCCGGGAATCGCACCCGGACCCTGGAGGTGCAAGGCGACAGTGCTAGCCTAACTTGAAATAATTATCCAACGCTGGACACAAACAGCAAAATAGAAATACAAAAAATACAAACTGCTTCCATCTTCTGGAGTACATACAAAACAATATTTTTTTGTTTGTTTGTTTGTTTGTTTTTAAGATGGTTTCTTCTTCTTTTGAGTTGATGGGCGCTTTCCACCCTCCAGGACTGAAAAAAAAAAGAAAACATCACAATGACATGACATTTAGTTTGTTCACACTTGTAGTTCGGCCCCCATTAGGTCGGACCAATATGTGAAATGAAACATTAGTTTTGGTTTGCTTGTATTAAGTAGTAAATTCACACTGGCTTTTTCCACATCGAACCAAAAGATACAGCAGAAGGCATGTGGATTATATATGGTGGTGTCTTTACCAGCTGAAAACTCATAAAGAGTTTATTAAATGAAATATTAAATATTGAAAAGAACACAAGCCTGGCTCCAGAAAATAAGAATAAAATGTCTCCAACGCGCCTTATGTTTTTATGGCGCATTGGAGACATGGCGACCGTCCCCCACAAATGAATGAATTAAAAACAAAATGCAAACGGTGAATCACACCACAGTTTGTTTTGGACACAGACTCACCTTTTCAGGCGGACTCAGTTTGTGCACCGAGGTTTGGATGGCAGAGTTAACATTTGTTCAAGTGAACCGGACTAACAGAACAACCCCTAAACCAACATTAAGACATAACCTAGCATTTTAAAGTGAGATACTTTACTTCTTTTTGCTTTTTTTTTCATTCCTCTTGTTATAATATAAAAAATAATAATATAATGTAAATACCAAAAGAAAAAGAGAAGGCGGATGAAGAAGGAAGATTAATAATAATAACAATAATAGGATAATTGTGAATCTTCTTCTTATTATTCTTATTATTCATATTATTATTATTATTATCTATCTTCCTTCTTCTTCCTCCTTCTCTTTTTCTTTTGATATATACAGTAATGTGCAAAAGTCTTAGGCACCATATTATATGCTGTACCAATTTTGTTATGTATGTTTATCATGTCTGCATAATAATGTTACAAAATCATTCAGTATTTCCATATATAACTTTAAAAATGTATAAATAAATAATATTACAGGAGAATATAACAAAATATATACAGTATAGTACAAAACAGACCAGTATTCAAAAAAACCTAATGTACGCATCAAAATATAAAGGAGCTATAAAGTTACCAGCAGAACTCATATTCTCCAACATGCTCAGTAAAACCTAACAGCTGTTTCCTTATAAAACTGCACAAATCTGTGTCTAAAAGCGATGAGTTTTTACTCCGAATATCGACTGTTTATTTTATTCTCTTTATTGCTCTTTATAGAAGTTTCTTTTATGCCGAAATATTTTCAAAAGCATCTTTTGGTTATGCCATATAAGGTAATACCAGTTACCTTAAAGGTTAAAGGTAACTGTTAGATACTTTTATTAGTTTATATACTGTATGCTCAGAATGAATGAATTGAAAAAAAAAAATAGAATGAATGGAAATGCACACACTCTCACTCATAGGCTCTTGTCTTGGTTTACCACTGGCTGTTTATAACCATAACCACATCTGTAATGTATCAATTTCCTACGTCTGGATGTGGCTGGGCCGGTGGTGAAGCGGGCAGGTAGGAAGCTGAAGTTTGTGGAAGTGCTCAGGTTTTTTTTTTTACATGATAAGTGTTGGATACTGACCTGCTTTCGAATGGCTGTAGAGAAACGAGAAGTCACATGGTCCGTTTTTCGAACGAGTCCCGGCTGGTACAGTATTGACGCTGCAGCAGTGAACCCAGATGGGACGGGGTGTAACTATGAGCGTGTCAGCACTTCAGCCTGTGTGTGTCAGTCAGTGTGAGCTGTGTTTATTGCAGTGTGCTGGATGCAGTGGAGCTCGGGCGATGCCTGACTGAGCTCAACACACCTGATTTTCTTCCTTCTGATGTGGAGGACGCCAGGAGCCAGGTGTGTGATCACGCGCTCTCCCTCACTCTCTCTCTCTCTCTCTCTCTCTCTCTCTCTCTCTCACTCACACACACACACACAGCTGTGACATTACACACTCAGTCCTGCCCTGTGACTATTTTAAGCCTTGTGCTGTTCGAGGATTGTGATATTAATGCTTAGTGCTTCATATAATTAACATGAACATGTTTCCTTGAACTCATCCCCTCTCTCTCTCTCTCTCTTTCTGCCTCAGGTGTTGAGTAGTGTGTGTTACGTACGGAGTGTGTGCAAGCTGGTACAGGCTGATGTTGTGCTCAGTGAGGATTGTCTCTCCCAGTCAGAGCTCATTAGACCTCTGCTGAATAACCTCATCTCCATCCTCATGCTCTCACACACACACCTCGGTAAACAGCAGCCAGCTCCCCTAAATTAACCTTCAATAGAATGCAGCATGACATCTCGATAGGTTTATAGTCCGTACCTCACTCTTCTTCTTCTTCTTCGTCTTCTTTTGTTGTAGTCATCTTTATCTTCCTCCTCCTTTTTTTTTCCTTTATCTGTATAATCTTCCTTTGCTTCGGCTTTAGATCCTGCTGTTTCGTCATCTTCTACTTCATCTTCTTAATCCTCATCCTCTTTTGTTTCCATCTTTTTTTTATCCACCTCTTTTCATTCTCTCCTCTTGTACTTCCTTTATCATCATCTTATTGTTATTTTTTTTTTTTCTTCCTTCTTTTTCCTCCGTCACGTTTCCATTTGGTATTTACATTATTTATCCCCATCTCCTTCTGTTCTTATCTTCATCATTACCTCAACCCTTGTCCTTTTCCTTTCTCTTCCTTTCCTTCCTCCTCCTCCTTCTTCTCTTCCTTCTTTTATTAGTGTTCTTTATCCTCTTATATCTGTTGATTCTTGCTCATCCTCTGTTTATCATCTTTCTTCTTCTTCTGCCTCAACCTTGTCAAATGCTTCTTCATCCTCCTCCTTCTCGTCCTCCTTTTGTTCTTTCTTTAGTGTCTTCCTTCTTTATTCTTCATCCTCCCCTTTTATTATAGTGTTGTTAATCCTTCTCTAGTTTTTTTCTTTTCTCCTTCTTTTCTTCAGTTTTTGCTGCTGATTTCATCCACCCTCTGTTTCTTTCTTTTTTCTTTATCGTTGTCAGTCTTATTCATCCTCCTTTTGTTCTTTCTTTGCTTTCTTTTTCTTTTTTTCTTTCCTTTAATCAGTGTTGTTTTTCTCCTTTCTTCTCCTTCTTCTTTTCAGTTAATGCTGCTTTGCTTATTCTTTTTTCAAATTTTTCATCCTCCCTGTCTTCTTCATCGTTGTCAAAGACCTATTTATACTCCTCAATCTCCTTGTTCTTTTTCTTTTGTTTTTGAGTTTTTTTCCATTTCTTTTCTCTTTTGTCTTTGACGCTGCAGCCATCTTCCTCCTCCTTCTTCATCCTCATCCTTCTTTTTTTACCTTCCTCCTCCATTTCTCTTTTCATTTTATGTTTTCTTCTCATTAATCGATCATTGTTTTGACAAATCAACACTAAAATCCAAGCTCTCTTTGTTAACAGTAATAATGATCATTATGAGTTCAATGATTAAAATAAGTGCTTCGTATTCGATGGCTAAAGCATAAGAGAAGGATTTATTGACTCTTCCGGCTCCATCAGTCTTTGATGTCCATCTCTGTGTCCTTAGATATGCATACCCAGAATGCATTACTGCACACCTGGACAGATGTGTTTACGCTGCTGGCGAGTCTCCTGCGCAGGAACTACCCCACATGCGGCCCGCTTGTGTGCGGGACTCTGGGGAAACGCTGGCAGCGCTTCTCAGGTGAGCAGGAAAGAGGGATACAAGGATACGTGATGTGTGATTAATGAGGGGTGCGAGCAAGGGATCGAGAAAAGAAAGGATCCAGAAGGGAAGAGACTGTTGTGGGGCGTCGCGATACAGGAGGGTGATGAAGGGGTAATGGAACGAAGGATGACAAAGTGGAAAAGGAAAGAAAATACGCTGGAGGGGAGAAGCAGGGAGGACAGTATGCTGACGGGGGGAGAACGGGGATTGCGAGATGAAGGAGATTTACATCAAGGATTGATAAAAAGATGGGATTGGTGATGGTTAAAGAGATGGAAGAAGAATGAGTGGAGCATGAGATACAAGAGAAATAATTAGGAATAAGGAATGAGGGATGAAAGAAGGAGTGTGTGGAGGAGAGAGTGATAAAAATTGGGAGGGAAGAAGAGAAAAATGAATAAAGGAGGAAAAATAATCAGTTCTAGATTTAAGGAAGGAGAAAGAGGGAAAAAAAGAGGGAAAAGAGGGACAAGTAATACATAGGAGAGAAGCAGGAAAGGCTGGATGAACAGGAGAAAAGGGATAGAGAAAATGAAAGTTATAAAATAGTAACAGGGAAAGAACGAGTCATAAAATGGTGGCATGAAAGAAGAAAGTGAAGAGAGGATACAGGAAAAGGAAAATGAAGAAGGCAAAGCTGGAAATGAAAGAAAATCTGTGTTAAAGTAGTTAATTAGTGCAGTAATGAGTTGAAGGGGGAAAAGAAAGAAGAAACAGATAATGGACGAGTGAGGAAAGAAATTATGCAGAAAGCAAGCCATAATTCTGGGAAAGGTTAAGGATGAGTGAGTTGAAGGGGAATGGTCAAAGAAAGAATATCTTTAAAAGATTCAGCTTTGGAAAAAAAAAAAGAAGGAGAGTGATGCAAAAGAGGAGAGAAGGAAACAAGGGATACGTTATGAATGAGTCACATTCTATATAGGAAAGAAGTGCGAGAGAACCAATGAGGCGTGAACGACCGACGTACTGTATAAGAGACGAAGAAAAACACTGCTACAAGGTATAAAAAGATGATGAGGGAAGGAACGAGTGATGAAATAATAAAAGCAGAAGGAAAGACAGCTGCAGGAAACGAGAGAGATACAGGAAGTGGGTCGGGTGACAAGGAGCATAAAGAACGGATGAGTGGCACGGAGAGAGCCGTGGGAGCTGTGGCACAGGAAGGGGAGATGAAGTGATGAGAGAGAGGGCAGGGAGTGAGGGATGAGGGCTGAATGAGTGACGGGAAGGGGGGAAGCAGGAGAGCGAAGAAAGGAAGAGAGACAGCTTGTTATTCCTGGGTGGGCCGTGCTCCTGCTGTTCGTGACAGATCGGGATGGAGGGATGTGAAAGGAGGGAGAGGGAAGGAGAGATTGTAACTCTGATGGATGTGTGATAGTCGTGGAGCAGGTGGGTGGGCTGAGCACTCGCCACATCACCTCTAGTGATCCGTCGACTTTACAACTCGTTAAAGTTTTCGATCGCTTCAGTGTCACTGCGATGTGTTATGGAGATCCTGTAAGGAAATTATAGATTGGGGGGGGGGTTATGTATCTCCACACTGATTCCAAAGTCGATTGTTAAATCATTTATTACATTTAAAGTAATAATAGAGATGCACCGGTTCATCATCCATTGACATATCTGATTCTGTCTTGAGTGCGCGAGCTTCCGAGTGCTGCAACATAAACATATTTTTTCTTGTTGTCCTTGTTTCTTGCGTTAAAGCGATTGGAATTCAGTAAGTTGCATTACCGCCACCTATAGGTCACACTCCCTCTCATCTTCCTGGCCTCTTTACGCATTTTTATGCCGTTGCATTAGCAGAAGTTATGTGCGGTAAAAAACCTTCAATCTGCCCTTTTCTTCAAACTCTGTGAACAAATAAGTCTCTAACTTATTGCTTACACACGCTTTTACACCTGTCTCAAAACACACCAAGCTCTAATAAATCTCGAAATGCGCGCTTGCTAGAAGCCATGCGCGGCCGTGTGCTCACAACTGCTGAAGATTGAAGACTTTGAAGGCATTTGAGGCGGTAGAACGTCACCTCTTCTTTATAGTCCTACAGGCGGTACCCCCTAAACTATTCACACATTAGCGTGAATTAATATTAGAAATGAATTGTTTCCTAAGTTTCCTTAGAAATAATAACTGCTCAGTAAAAATTTAGCTTTTTCTTTCATTTCAAACACTTGTATTTGAGGGTATTTTGTGCTGTTTAAATGGTTTTGAAGTGAGATTCAGTAGATTCATTTCAATTTAGTTGTTGAATAAAGCTAAGGTATAAAACTTTTATGTTATGACAAATTTTTTTCCAAGGTTCTAAAATTGAATCAGAACAAAATCAGAAAAAAATTGTAATAGATACGGAATCTCAATTTATCTGTAATTTTAACTTTAACTTTGATTTGGTATCATGATGATATTGTATCTGGTGGTGACTGGTGATTCCCACTGCTAAAGGTAATGTTCTCCAAGTCCCCTTGGTGCAGCTCTGTCTTGCCAAAGCATGAACTCCACTAGTTCTTTGAAGGTCCTTCGAGTTCTGTAACCTGCAAGTTGGGGCTTCCATGGATTGATCTCACTGGACTTGTTTTTTCAGCATATTTCACAGACATGCGATCAGATCAAGATCTGGGGGATTTAGAGGGCCATTAGGGAACACGTTTCCACAAAGAGGTGTGTACTTGTCTGCAGCAATATTCTGGTAGGTGGTCTGTCTCAAAGTCACGTCCACATGAATGTCAGGACCCAAGGTTTCCCAGAAGAACATTGACCAAAGCTTCGCCTGCTTGCCTCCGTCCCATAGTGCATCCTGGTGCCATTTCCTCCTCAGGTGAGTGACTCTTGAAAATGTGTTTTATCAAACCAAGCCACCTTCTCCCATTGCTCCATGGTCCCTGGTTCTGATGCTCACATGCTCGTTGTAGGAGCTTTCGGGAGTGGACAGGTGTCCGTACGGGCGCTCTGATTGTTCCGTAGCTACTCAGCAAACTGCAGTGCACTGTCTGTGAGCTCGGACCAAGTTTGGTAGGCCCTGACCACCACAGACCAGGAACATCCCACAAGAGCTGCAGTTTTTTGAGTTACTCTGACCCAGTTGTCTAACCATCACAAGTGGCCCCTTGTGCAAGTTGCATCAATCTTCACACTTGCCCATTTTTCCAGCTTCCAGCACATCAACTTCAGGGACAAACTGTACACTTTCTGTCTAATATACGTCCCTCCAACTTCCAGGTGCCTTCGTAACAAGATGATCAACTTCACCTGTCAGGGCTCATAATGTTATGTCTGATCGGTGTTTATAAACCATAGTTGATTTAAGGCTTCAGTACTTTCTACTGTTACTAATACAGATTTCTAATTCACACATAAAGAATTCCTGTAGGTCTCGAATAACAAATATGACCTTTCTTTGATCATTCTTGTTAAATCTGTACAAAAGCATTGAAAAGTGTTTAGATGATCAACTTTAACTGCTTTGCTCTTATTATGAACACACAGTTCAGGGTGTACTTCATACATACACCTACATATGCACTAAACCAGATGAATTATATCATCACTGAAAATCCATTAAGGGTTTACATTTTTTTGATTAACAGCTCTTAGACTCATAATTCAGGTTGCATTTTTGACCTGTTGATCACGATTGTTCTTTGAGTGCCAACCCTGACTAATGAATGTACTGTAGGATTAATATCGTTCACAGTTTGCAATTTACTCCTCTACCCCTGATTACGGTGATGAAAATGACTCTTCGATAGTCTGATTGCTGGCTGCAGCCCAGCCCTACTAGCCTGCTCATACTTATTACTTTTTTCGTTTCTTTTCTTTTCTTTTTTTCATTGTGTTTTCTTTCTTTAGAAACCATCCGTGCATGTGTGGACCAATCTGGTTCGGATTCATCGCTGTACACTGTGGCTGCACAATTCCTGTGTGTTCTGTTTTCTGAAGAGGCGAAGAAGAGAGGGACGAGTGAAGAGAAATCGGCTCCTCTGACTGCTGCTCTGAATTCCGAATCCGGAGAGAAACTGTGCGAATTGCTCCTGGAGGTAAAGCTGGGCTGTTCACTGAAATAAAGCGCAGGCACCTCAGTGGGATGCAGGAAATTATTTCGCTTGAGGCCATGTGTCTTCTAATTAACTGACAGCAGTAGGTAAAATAATATCTGCGGTTGAAGTCAGAAGTTTACATACAGGTTTGACAAATATATTTTGGGACGCAGTTTTTCCACAGTTCTTGACATTTAATCCTGACATTTCCTGTTTTAGGTCAACTACCTCATTTTAAGCATGCTAAATATCCAAATAATAATAGAGAGAAAGTTTATTTTAGCTTTTATTTCTTTCATCACATTCTCATTCAGTCAGAAGTGTACATACACTTAATTAGTATTTGGAAGCATTGCCTTTAAATTGTGTAACTTGGATCAAATATTTCTGGTAGCCTTTCACAAGCTTCTTACAACACGTTGCTGGAATTTTAGACCATTCCCCCTGGCAGAACTGGTGTAACCGTTGTAGGCCTCCCTACTCGCTTTTTCATTTCTGTCCACACATTTTCTGATGAGTTGTGATCAGGGCCACTCCAATACCTCAACGTTGTGGTCCTTAAACCAAGTTTAAAATTTTTTTTTTTTTTTTACAACTTTCAAGTATGTTTGGGTTCATTACCCATTTGCAAAAGAGCTTTAACCTCCTGACGGATGTCTTGATATGTTGCTTCAATATGTCCACATAATCTTCCTCATGGTTTTGTGAAGTGCACCAGGCCTTTCTACAACATGATGGTGCCACCCAGCTTGCAAGCCTACACTTTTCAATGCAGCAATATTGATGCTTATTATGGCCAAACAGTCCTTTTTTTAATTTATTTATTTTTGGTTTCACACCAGGGGATATTTCTCCAAAAAGTAATCTCTTTGTCCATATGTCCAGCTGTAGACCATAGTCTTGTGGTCTTGTTTTATGGTGGTTTTAGAACAGTGCCATGTTCCTTGCCGAGCAGCCTTTCATGTTACATCGATATAGGATTAGTTTTAATGTGGATATACAGTAGATATTTTTGTACCTGTTTTCTCGAGTGTCTTCACAAGGTCTTTTGCTGCTGTTCTGGGATTTGATTGATCTGGTTCCTCTCAACATTTCTTCCTATTGCCATCTCCGGAACTTTTTCCCTGCCACCGTCGTCCTTGGGCTTGCTCATCAGGGACAATCGGATCATTTTGATTCATGCATGATTCTGTAAAGCTGCTTTTCGACAATGCTATACAAGTAAAACTGGATGGAATTGAATGTTTACTTTCGTACCAACGTACGTTCATCTCATAATCATGTTTATGCTTGCAAAGATTTGTTTGTACAGATGAATGTTGTACCTTCAGGTTGTTTTAATTTCTGAGGTCTTGCTGGATTTCGTTGAATTTTCCCGTGACGTCAAACAAAGTGGCACTGAATTTTAATCCACAGGTACACCTGCACCTGTCTCAAATGTTGTCAATTAGTACATGACACCATTTTATGGAATTTTCCAAACTGTTTAAAGGCACATTTAGCTGAGTATGTGTAAACCTACTGGAATTGTGATCAAGTGAAATGTAAGTGGAATAGTTTATCTGTAAACTTATATTTGTAACGCATTAAGTGGATGTCCTGACCTGACTTGCCAAAACTATCAAAACATTATAATTAAAATTATGTAATGGTTAAAAAAAATATTTTTAATGATTCAATCTAATCATTAAACTTGTACATAAACTTTAATTAAATTTAATTTAATTTGTGTAGCACTTTTAACAATGGTCATGTCACATAACCGCTTTACAGAATAAAAAAAAAAGAAAATGTGTATGAATCTAAATGATCAGATTGTCCCTGATGAGCAAACCGAGGGCAGCGGTGGCTAAGAAAAACTCCCTGAGAAGAGAACTGGTGTGATATAGATCTACGTATGACTCTATTAACTCTATAACACCACGTATTAATAATCATTCACACTGACATGTAAAGGGCACAAGAGGTTCTTGCTTCAAATTACTTTCGGTCTCAATATTAGATACAAGTCGTTACTATAATAAAATTAAAGGTCAGTGTTTTTGATGGAAGTGAACTGACGCTACCTATTTAAAAAAACACTCCCATCAAATTTCCCCCAAAGCCATGGCCACACAAGCTACTGAAGCAAAACACATGTTTTTTTTTGTTTTTTTTTGCACGATCCCAAACAGACAAGTGCACATACTATTACTATTACTGTTACTCTACTATTTCACCTCAGGACGTCTCTGTCAAAATGCTCCTGATCCCCAGATCTTGCTTTCTCATAAATAAAAAGGACTTTGTGATTTTGTTACAGTGTGGTGGGGAAACAATAAAAATCTGAGGTAAATAAAATAAAAAAAGAAACAAAACAGTGTAGCTATTTTTATAGTCAGTGCTACCAGGAATGATTTTCTTTTATTTATTTATTTTTTTTAACAGCTCTCAGGTATGACCTGCTATACAATGTCTTATAAAAACATTATTATTGTGCATAAGTTGTGGGGGCATGCAAGCAAATAGTTGCAAAGTTATGTTCTTTCTTTATAGTCTTGGTCTCTAAACTATACTTTCATGTAAAACATCTCACACATACATCCAATAGCATGTAAATAATTTGTTTGTCATGAAACTCGACTAATAATGATTATTTTCTTTAGTTTTTAATTTCTTACAAGTGAAAACACACTGCCTGAACCAAATAAAATCGTATATACATTAATATTCAGTTCAACAACCTTTAACTTTGATTATGGAACATAGTGTTGTGATAAATTCATGTATGAACCAAGTTGGTTCCAGAGCTAGTTTGTAGCAGGGCCCAATTACGAATCAGTTATCTGTTTTCAGACAGTAAATGCATCGGCCCTAAGACCGAAAAAATGGTTCGATGGTGGCACCAACACTTCTGTCATGGGCTGCGGGTGGGATAATCACCCCCATCTTTACAAAATGACTCAATATGCAATAGTCAGCTCAAATGCTTTCTAGTAATGATAAAGCCGGGAGAACTGCTCTCAAAGCCATGTTGAAGTTCGCCGTTGGTGTGCTGGTGCTAGCATTTTTTTTTGCCTCATGCACTCAAAAGATCTGTTGATCTTTTACCTTTTTTCATTGCTCCGAAGTCCAACCTTAATGCTTCCTATCAAATTGGAGCATTTCTTTTTTGGTTAGTGTCCTGTGGGTTCTCTTCATATTGTGCCTGTGAAAATGCTCTAACTTTCACTATTAAACATATCTGTGATTTTTACTGTAAATTTGTATCTTTTTTTTTTTTTTCAAACCACTTTTTTTTTTTTTACCGCAAAATTGACAGTCAATCTCCGTAGTCATTCTGTGACATCAGGCTCCCTAGTTGTTTGTTTTGCTTAATGCAGGCCAGTATTTTTACCTCTCAGAATGGATGATTTTTTATTATTATTATGATTATTTGTTTATGTGTACTATATATGCCTTATTACATTTAATGTCAGCATTCATCATGACACAACCAACTAAGTTTATTAAAAATCTATTCAGTACAGTAGGTGAAGCAATAACTCAAGGACCAGATGGGATTGGTTATAAAGTGGGTAAAAAAAAAAGTTACTTGATGAAACACACATTTGTGGTTTTTATCTGGAACTGTCACAATACACAAACATTTTGTGAGGTCTAAAACGCTTCAAGACAGTCAGTGTGTTTTGATTTTTATCAGTTTCCTGCGTTCACATTAACGAAACGCCTACACCGGAAAGTTTCTCATGGAGCACTTACTGTACAAAGCTCTCAGTCCTGAACTGCATCCTTTGTTCTCATTGTTTTGTAACTGTATTGCTATTAAAAGCAGAACTTCTGTATTTAAATGAGGACCAGATTTAATGATCTTGAAATTATTAACGCAGACCCCATAACTCGAACTGAGCCTCGTTGATGATGAGAACAGACACTAAGCTTCACATCACTGTATGCCTGTTTGCATGCTTCTAGAAAATAATGAAAAATATTTGAGCTGTAATTGTGTCAGTATGGTTGGTAGTACACTCAGACTTTTGTATCACACTACAGTGCTTAAGTTTTTTTTTCCTTGCTATGTCACATAAACCAATCTTGCGAAACACCTTCCTCTTCAAGCTTAGATTGATCTCCGATGGAAATGTCAAAGATATTCCATTCTGTTTGATCACACAGAGATATGACAAAACCCAGTTCCAGGATCCTCTTAAGAAGGTCACGGCGAAAGTCCTGATGCCCCTCCTAGCCTGCAGCTCCAGCGCTCAGAGTTACGCCTGCAAAGGTGAGAAATCACCCTCTTGCAAGCCTTATGAAGCATACATAACCTCACGCTAGTACAGTATAGAGCTCAAAATAGTTTAGTGGGAGTTTGTTTTGAATATTTCTATTGAATAATGGATTTCATGTTGTGCTGGCTTGACAAAAAAAACCCACAGAAGCGCCTACATTTCCGCTCTTATAAAAAAAATCTATATTTAATGAAATGCAAACTGAAACGTCTCCAAGCCTACACACTGCTTTGCTTTCCCTTTGTGTTGCTCAGCCTTTGTTTGCGTATTAGAACATGACAGAACATACAGCAGTTCAATCTGATGACATTTTCCAATGAAACGGCTGAAATTTTCTAATTTCTTTATTTAACAAATCAAACGAGAAAGATTTATTTAAAAAAAAAAAAACATTTATTTTTAGGTTTTAGGATTGCATTCTGAGAGCCACGGTTGTAAAGAGCGACTGTTTGAGATACTATAGCCAATGCACCAGACAAATTCACCCCTCCTTTTCTGATGTTTGGGCAAATGATTGGCAGATTGGAGAACTGCAGAAATATGCAGGTGTATACGCCAATCAGCCATAACCTCAAATTCACCTTATGACTCCAAAACAGCTCTGACCCCATGGGGTCGTGACTCCACAAGACCTCTGGAGATGTGTCGTGGTATCTGGCACCAGGATATTAGCAGCAGACCCTTTAAGAGCTGTAAGTTACAAGGTGGGCTTCCATGGATCAGACCTGTTTATCCAGCACAGTCCATATCGGATTGAGGTCTGGGGAATTTCAAGGCAGGATTAAAACCTTGAAGTCATGCCTGCTAAGCCCCATACACATTAAGCTGTGCTGTACTGAGTGCTCTGATATCTTTCGATCATAGCCAGGATTAACTTTTCTGCAGGAATTTGTGCTAAACTGGCTTTTCTGAGGGATCGAACCAGACGGGCGGCCCAAAATGAGCCTTTTGGTTCCCTTTAATCTTGTCACTGGTATTTAATTGGTAATGTTATTTAATTCACCTGTCGAGTGATGAAGTGATGGAGTACAGCGTTAAATGGCGTCATGGCCGACTGACTCTTACCGTATCGGTCCAACTTAAGACATCCCGACTTGTTCAAAGGAGGAGCACATTGAAATACATGAAATACTTTAAAACCTGTTGGCTGGAATATAATTTCCCCCCAGTCTAGAGACTATTGAGAGGACACAACATAGATATGTTATATCCAAAAATTCTTAACGGTACACTTCTTGGTATAAAATACAGTTTTATCTGTTCTTGAGTAACGGTTACGTTATGCATTATGTTCAGGATGTAATCTAAAACAGCATGAAGTTTATAACTCTGACTTCATGTCCCATGAGAAACTTTTTTCCACTTGCCTGTTTAAAATAATTCCTATATTTAAACCAGACTACATTATTTATTTATTTATTTTTTGCTAACAAGACGGAGTTTTATCACAAGGCACGTCTGATTCTATGTTACCATCTGATCCTTTCTTGCACTTGGTCTCCAGCGGGTCTTATCGACAGCTGTGTGGAACAGATGAAACAGATCCACTCTCAGCTTCACCTGGAGTCTGTAAGACCAGGCAAAACCGCACACAGGAAGAAGGTAACTAGATCTCCACAGTGTGTTCGTGTCTGTGTGAGTAGGTGTGTGTGTAGGTGGTAGAATCCCTACTGATAATTTGCCACTTCACATGCTGTGATATCACTTTTGGGTTAACGCAAGTTTCCACATTTTCACAAGAGCTGCATATAGTACGTCTCGCATTTCATTTTTCAACTTGCATACGACAGTTCATCTTTAGAAATGTCTGGTAGTACAGACCTTTCTAAATATCTGTATACAGTAGAAATGTTGTGATAATATACAGTACAAACCTCATGAGAACTGCCTTCAGGGCAGAAGTACAAAACAGCAAGCAAGGAAAGATATTTTTAGTTTTTCACTAATTTTCTAGAACAGCATGTCTGACCATATTTCCAACCGCAAGGCAAATCAAGTTTATATTTTTAATGTTAATACATTATCATGTCTACGGAAACAACGTGCACTCGTTTATGGTACAGTGGAAGCTCAGCATTACTGGCCTGTGGGAAACGAAGGTATTTAAAGGAAAAAAAAACAAAAAGAAATAGCGACTATGTACACCACAGTCATTAGTTCGAGTTTAACCTTAACTGTCCATAATTTTACTCGAATGTTAATCACAGCGATACCAAACAATTATGGGCATCTATGCTAAGCTTCAGTATGCACAAAATGGATAGAATGACAAGTGTATCATCTTTTTACGGTAATACAGTGACATACACTGCAATATTTTAACATTCTTTACACATTTACTTCATTTGCATTTCAGTTATTCCTTACAAAACCTAAATGTTGATAAAATCATTGCCTAGAAGCAGCACTGTTGCGACAATTTTCAAATTTTATACCCTGTGATTTTTAATTGATCATAGTTTGTTAATGCACAGGAGGAGAACAGTATAAAGGAGCTTAGGATGCTGTTGGAGATCCTGCGGAATTGTCTCTATCAACATAAAGACTGTAAAGTATGTATCTGCTTTATATAGTTTGCCTCTTCTACAGATCTGAAACTGATCTTTAGTCACAGCTTGCTTGTTTTCTGTTTTAAATTTGTTTTTAATACCTTTAATTAAATCAACATGCAGTCCCTTGGATTATACAGCAGTGATTAGACAGCTAGTGGTTTGAGATCTGCATTGCAGCCGGCACTCAAATCGACCATGCCCGTAATCATGTGGAATTTTATGACCTAATGTAATTTTGACTAAGTTATATACACATTCACCCCATGCAGTTGTCATAATTGGAAGATCTAGCTACACAGACGAAAAACTTTTTTTTTGTTTAGTTTTTTTGTACCAGGCTGCAAACATGCTTACTGTATTTTTGTTGTAAAGCTGGGCATTTTAACATGAGGGGTCTTTTGGAATTTACTCACTTTTTAAGCCTGGTGGTCATTCAAGGAACTGCACGTTTTGGCATTTCTGCTCTGCACTTTTTTCAGAATCGAAGATTGTCCCTTGGTGCTTGCCCATCTGATTACTGGTGATATTTAAATTGCTTTTATAGGAGGAGGATTGTAAATGTGCACATTTAGGCAAGCGTGTGAGGTGTCCTCAAGTCTTAGTGCTAAATTGCTAATTTACTAAAGTACTAATTTCCCACAAGTTTCCACAGCAAAACGTGAAAATTATGAGCATGTCCGATCAAAAACCTTTACGTGATTATTTAACCAGTGGTTTATGTACATTATACAGTGCAGTAAATCATGAAATTTTAAGGGCAGCTGTTATGCACAATTGGGGCAGTGGTGCCTCAGGTGGTTGAGGCTCTGGGTTGCTGATGGGGTTGAAGTCCCACTACCGCTGAGTTGCCACTTGGGTAAGGCCCTTAACTCTTTGCCCACAGAAAATCACTCTGTAGTTGCTGGACCCAAAAGGCCAGATATAAAGGGAGGAAGGTTGAGAACGAGGTTATTAACCCACCCCTGCAAAGGACACACTACAATAGAAACCTTATCACCCGAAGTATATAACAACATGGAAGGGGCAAAAGAAACCTACACAAGCAAAATACACATTTTGGGACATTTACATGAGTCCTCAGTCTACAATCTTGTGTGTATACATACACATATAATGTGATTTTTGGCATAAATGTTCTTGAATAGGTCAAACGAGGCAGACAGTGTGAATAACTTTTTTCAGGCATGCAGAGAAAAAAGGGCTTGGCAGTTTGCATACAAGGAGCAATCTCCAGCTCTGAAAGTGCCAAAATATCACCACCAAAGGCCGGATCCAAAAGTCAGTCAGTCCCCATAGACCCCGATGTTAAAATGCCCAACTTTTCAACAGAAATAGACGTTTGCAGCCTCATACAAAAATGGTTTTGGTCTCCATAGCTAGATTTCCAATTCGTGACAACTGTACATGGGGTGAATTTTTATGTAACTCATCAGTTAGAGTTTATTGAGCCATAAAATGAAGCATAATCAGGGACATGGCAGATTCACATGGCAGCTGCATGCCCGGTGTCGATTTCCTAGCTGTCTTCTATGCAACACATTACTAACCAGCTAACTGGAATCACTGTAGTTTCATTTATCACAAGAAATGTAGGAGTTGACACAGAACGACATGTAGGGTATGGATGACCGAGTTAAATCATATCTAACTTTATTATATACACTATAAAATCTGGACACATGTTCTCCTTCAGTGGGGTTTTTTTTTGTTGCTACTTTTTGTACATTAATCCTGAAGACATCCAAACTGTGAAATAACACATGGGGAATTACAGTCATGGCCAAAATTGTTTGTTAATACACATGTTTATTCCCTTTGTGTGTATTTGAACAAAACAAAAAGAAGGGAGGAAAAAAGCTAATTTGACATAATGTCATACAAAACTCCAATAATGGGCTGGATAAAATTATTGGCACCCTTTCAAGCATGTGATGCTCCTTTAGACTCACCTGGGGGCAAGTAACAGGTGTTAAATATAAAAATCACACCTGAAAGCAGATAAAAAGGAGAGAAGTTCACTTAGTCTTTGCATTGTGTGTCTGTATGTGCCACACTAAGCATGGACAACAGAAAGAGGAAAAGAGAACTTTGTGAGGACTTGAAAACCAAAATTGTGGAAAAATATCTACAATCTCAAAGTTACAAGTCCTTCTCCAGAGATCTACATGTGCCTTTGTCCACAGTGTGCAACATTATCAAGAAGTTTGCAACCCATGCCACTGTAGCTAATCTCCCTGGGCATGGACGGAAGAGAAAAATTGATGAAAGGTTGCAACGCAGGATAGTCCGGATGGTGGATAAGCAGCCCCAAACAAGTTCCAAAGAAATTCAAGCTGTAGTGCAGACTCCGGGATCATCAGGAGCGAACTATCCGTCGACATTTAAATGAAATGAAACGCTATGGCAGGAGAACCAGGAGGACCCCACTGCTAACACAGAGACATAAAAAAAAGGCAAGACTACAGTTTGCCAAAATGTACTTGAATAAGCCAAAATCCTTCTGGGAAAATGTCTTGTGGATAGATGAGACCAAGATAGAGCTTTTTGTTAAAGCACATCATTCTACTGTTTACCGAAAACAGAATGAGGCCTACAAAGAAAAGAACACAGTACCTACAGTCAAATATGGTGGAGGTACAAATATGTTTTGGGGTTGTTTTGCTGCCTCTGGCACTGGGTGCCTTGACTGTGAGTAAGGAATCATGAAATCTGAGGATTACCAAAGGATTTTGGGTGGCACTATAGGGCCCAGTGACAGAAAGCTGGATTTGCCTCCGAGATCTTGGATCTTCCAGCAGGACAATGACCCCAAACAAACTTCAAAAAGCAGCCAGAAATGGATGGCAACAAAGCACTGGAGAGTTCTGAATGTTTGGAATGAGTTGCATCATAGAGTACAGAAAAAGCAGATGAAGATGTACTCAACACTGGGAACTGGATTATAAGAAACCGTACACGCGCGCTTTACACACGAGGTTTCACTGTACAAGAATAACAAAACAAGTTAAAGAAAACAAAATTGCAAAATGACATGTAGCTTCAATTGTTTTATCTATGAATATTATGTAAAATTACAGTGAGATTCAGTTTTTAAAAAAGTGTAATGGTTCATATCTTGTACTCCCTTACAGGAAGTAGCAACAGATTTAAAACTTTCTTCTCTGGTGTTGTCTCTTTGGCCGTGGCTCCTCCTGAATGACTCCAGCATGAATGCAGCATTAGAACTGCTCTGTGTGTACACAGCCAATTGCACCGCAGGTGAGGCTCAAACCTTAAACGCAGTTGCCATGTCCATCATTATGGTGCGAGTCGTAGCCAGCCATGAACTGTCCGACACCCAGCAATTTGACAATGATTACAGTGTTCTATTTCATACAACTGTTTTTTTGTTCAGGTGATAGAGACGCAGTATATTGCAAGGAAGTGTAAAGCATTACTAAAAACATCATGTTATTATATTATGACTTGAATCAAATTATACTTGTTACAAGGCCTAGACAGCAACATGGTGTTTTAATTAAAAGAAGATTGGTGTTAGTAAATGTGAAGCAAAAATATGTTGAATAGCATTACCCTGATATTTTGTTACACACACACACACACACACACACACACACACACACACTATTAGAAAGAGTCCAATCATGTTAACGTCTCCAAAGCTTTACATTGAGCGTAACTGAGATTAAGAGAAGACAAATTGTGTATTAAAAAAAAATCCTAAGGAGCATAGGGAGAAAACATTACAGGAGTTATAAGCAGAGGTGTCAAATTACAGAAACCCAGCACTTGAGTAAAAGTAGAGATTCCCTTGGTCAAGTATTGCTCAAGTAAAAGTAGAAGTCTTCCATGTACTTGTTAAATATCTCTCTCTCTCTCTCTCTCTCTCTCTCTCTCTCTCTCTCTCTCTCTCTGCTTCCCATTTGTAAATGTGCTGTTTTTGTAACTGTCTGCAACCAGCTCCGCTTCTCATTTCAAACACCTGTTATGTTGTAAGACATGTCCCAAAGGAAAGGCAAGACACGCAATTGTGCATAATAGTCAGCAGGCGCACCACAGCACCATGCAGAAATGTAGTTAAGTAAATGTACTGTACAAGTATAATGTATTAAGTACAACCAGTGTTCCGCAGAACACTAGTGTGCCGTGAGAGATCGTCAGGTGTGCCGTGGGAAATTATTCAATTTCACCTAATTGGTTTAAAACGTTTTTTTGAAAACTAATAAGTCCGCGA
>JAOTQY010000024.1:5236095-5246291 GCA_026413445.1 Dolichallabes microphthalmus | reverse complement strand
GAACTTGGTGTTGTTTGATCTTATTGGTTTAGAAATTGATATTTCAATAAACAGTAAACTTGGCCGATTTCGTTATTTTGTTGACAAGTAGGGCTTGAAAATTCGCTCACCCCCTTAAGTGGGGAATGACAGAAAAAGTTTGAGAACCAATGGGTTAGGTTAAACTTCGGTCACAAATATTCTTAAGAACTACAGGTTCGTACAAACCTTCCTGTTACTACGAATTCAGACATTTGTGGCAGGGATCATCGTTTTTACAGCCTCCTTTGGAAGTTGATACAAGGTGTAGCTGCTGCTTTGGTTCAGCTGGATCAAGAAGAGAACGAGAGATAACATGATAATCTACGCAAGAATTGCAGATTGAAAAACATAGAACCCTAACTGCAAAATATGCAGAAATATCCAGATGTAACAATCAAGAATGGTGAAGAAATGAGCTGTTATTTTTTGAAAACTGTCAGCATAAAATGAGGTTTCGTACGGCGCATATGCGTCTTTTATATGACCCCCGTAAGAAACATCACAAAACTACACAAACACTGGTAAAATGACATGCTGCCAACTCGTGAACACCATACTTATACCTTAAAAACGCCCTATGAACGCTGTGGGGTCGTTTGTATGAATGCCATAATATCAGTTTATACAGTGCTCATAGGAATGCCGTAATATACAAATTTTAATAAATATATAAGAACGGTTTCTGGGGCCTCCGAGTGGCGCAGTGGTAAAGTGCTCGCCTGTCAGATTGCTAGTTCGATTCCCGGGTGATGCTGTAACCTCTCGCAGTCAGAGATATAGAGAGAGTTGATTGACTGAGCTCTCTCAGAGGGGAGGGATGAGAGGTACTTAGTGCTCCCGCATTATTCACGGCTCTACAGACAATCATGGGCATCTGTGAGCTCACGCAAGTGACGGGGAGGAATTGGACACGACTAAATTAGGGAGAAAATCGGGAGGTGGGGGGGTGGGGGATGGTTTCTTGCAGCATAGGAATATCGGCTGTAAATGATCCATTAACATTGTACGTTAGGTTGTTAGGTTGTTCCAAAAGGGCTCCTAAGGTACGAAGGTATGAAGAGTGGATTACATGCCACATGCTGAGAAAATTTTGGACAAGACTATCAACCTTAAAAAGATCCTAGCAAATGCTCACGTTCGTATGGTGTTAGCAGCCATTCGTATGGGTATTTGTGAACCCTGCTTTAGATTAGATTAGACATGTACAGAGCCAATGAAATGCAGTTAGGATCTAACCAGAAGTGCATAAGTGGCCTATTTACAATAATTAGCAATATGGTAAATGAGGGTATGAGTCCAGAGTGATTGTGAAAATAGGTCAAGAAAAAAAATATTTCCTCGCACTCAAAGTCTTTTTAATTACAACAATTCTTGGAGATCAGGTACATGATGACTCCTTATGATTCTACAGGTAAGCACCATTGAACCAAACATTTTCCCACACAAAGGGTACTGTACACATCTCATGTCTCATGTACACAAACCACTCATGTATATTTTAAGTTCTGTAACATTATTTCTCTGCTTTCCACAGTGCTTACACTATAGTAACCTACATAGTTCGCTTACACATATTACATGGTGTTCGAACAATGTCCATATCACAATAATTTATTACTGCTGAAGTGACTGCAATGGCAGTAACAGAGTGTAAATGTCCTTCTACTGTATGTAGCCTTTAAGCAACATTCTCCAAAAACCCTTTAAACAGTTTCGAAGCATTCATGGCAGCCGCTGTGTTTTTACATAAAATAGGAGGTATTTTTACATCACTGATTGTGTGACAAAAAGATGATATGTGATTGGTTCTTTACAACTTGAACATCTGTCAGCTACGTGTCAGGCTTTGCTTAAAACCTACAGTACTGTAGAACTTTAAAGCTAATACAATGAGGTTATATAGGAGGTTTCAGAATAACTGTTTTGTTATAGACAATCTTGCTTGCCAGAGAATAATCATTTTCGAAAGCCTGAAAATGGCTTTTTAAGCGTTCTGTTTAACCTGTTCATATAAATTAGGAGAAACAGTGTTCACAATGTCTACATGCATTGGTTAGGAAGATTTCTTTAAAGCAGGGCAACACCAATATTCATTATATTTGTAATGTATTATTATTATTATTATTATTATTATTATTATTATTATTATTATTATTATTCTACTACTTAACCACTATAATCTAGACTATGCACACACATAATATTTAATAAGGAAAAAGTATAAGGCGATATACAGTACCACAAACTGGTATTTGTATAACATTGCACAGCTGTCAATAATACTGTAGATTAAATAAGTACACAAAGTGAACAATTTATTGATTGAAACAACAAATATGTGCCATCACAACTTCTACTGCTTTGTTGCATTCACTCAAAAAAATCACACTTAAATTGAACTATATAATTTTTTCTCACCCCCCCAACCCCTTATTTTTTTTTTAGAAATTATTTTCTGGCCACTGCCAACACTCAATGTGTTGCAAAAACCATTGATCTCAGACCCTAGGGCTTTAACCCCACCTAGTCCCCATTATATTCTAGGTCTGGTTGAGCTATAAATGTACTCCTGCTGCCTGGCATGGTGTTGGTGCCTGATGCTGACACAGTTCTGCTGCCATGGCTTGACTTACCCTCCAGACCTGCCTGATTTATCCTGATTCATAATACTTCATTCTGCTCGCAGCTTTGGCACTTGGGACTGATGCTTTCTATTGTGCATTGTACCACATCGACACCCTAAAGATTTAAACTTCTAAAAACAGCTTGTGCCTAAGGAGCACTCTTATTTCAGTGGATAATGTCATCCGGATATTGATTTGTTATATATTTTTACCCAGGAACTGCTGCTGTAATCATAAACCTGCACTCATACCAGGACACATTCACATCTGTTTGATTCTACCATTCTTTAAGCACTCTTGAAAATGTGGGGTTTCCAAAAAATTCCAAATTGTTGGGAAGATTTTGAAAAAACACTACAACAACACATTATTTAATGATAAGCAAATTTAATTATTTGTTAAAAATATGTGCTTATTTCAGTTGCAGTGGATGCAATATAATCCAAAACAAGTGGGGACAGGGCCAATTTAAGACTAATAACAATGTAACAAGTAAAGGTAAGGAGAAGCAAGTGCTGTTAAACAGGTGGACCAATTGTGATATAGTATACAAGGAGTTTCAAAGAAAGTCCTAGTCCTTCTAGAGCAAGGATGATGCAAGGCTTTCCGATTTGCCAACAGATGTGTGATCTCTTGCAAGGTTGAAAACCATTTATGCATACACATGGAAACCATCATGCTTCTGTATCGGATATCATGATGTATTAACACCAATTGTCGCTGCATTTACAAATACAATTTAAGGCTTAAGGAAGCCATACATGAATGTGTCCAAGACTTCTCAGAGCTCTGTCTCATCTGAGATGGATAATGACACACTGGAAACGTGTTGTGTGGGCTGATGTCAAAGAGGAAAAGGACCATCCATGATATCAAAGAGGAAAAGAACCTGATGCTGATGATCAGCATCAGGTCCAAAAGCCAGCATCAGTTACTGTATGGTGTGGCGTGTGCCAATGCCCATGGCACTGGTAAATTGCATAGGGCACCATTAATGCAGAAAAATATGCTACATATGCTGTAACAACATATGCTGCCATCCAAACACCATCTTTTTTAGAGTCATCCCTGTATTTTCCTGCAGGACTATGCCAACTGCATTCTGCTTGGATTACACATCCATGACTGCTAAATGCAGAGTACATGCGCTAGACAGGCCTGAATGCTCTAATTTAGAATGTGTGTTGCATTATGAATTGCGACATACTGTATGGCAACAAAGACCCCATACAATTCCAATTGGAATAGGGGAAACTTGTTTCTGTCATTGGAGAGATACTGTACTTACACAGGGTTACTAGATTACTAACTAATCAGTCGTCAGTCAAACATTCTTGGAAGAGTTTTATTTATTTATTTATTTATTTATTTATTTATTTTAATGGGGTGGGAGGATTAGTCCAAGTTTTGAAGAAACAGATATGTCTTGAGTCGCCGTTTAAAGTTTGTTGAATATCTTACTCTATCCCTAAGAGATGGTGGAACCAGCAGTGCTGGAGGATCGGAGGGAACATGGTGCGGTGCATGGTGTAATTATAGCTGAGGGATACAGTAAGTGCTTGCTGGGCCATTTTTAGCTTTGTAACTTGACCAACTGCTGCCCAAATGCTCAAAAAGTGTTGTTAACAGAAATTGTATGGTTACACATTGGTAAACAGTCAGCTGCCCCTATTTTTTGGAGGATGTTGCAGCTACCAGATTTGAAATGAGTAGATACTGTCAACAAACAATTAAAGTCACATGGTAAATCATCCAGTAATTGGTTGTTGTAGAGATTTCAATATAGTACAAGTTGAAGAGAATTTACAGATGACTCCTTTTTGGTTTTGTTGACAATTTCCATACTGTCCCACCTTTTTTGGAATTGGGGTTGTACAGTATCTACAGTAAATAGAGAATATTAATGGTTTATAAGCTCACTTGGCAGCATACTTAGCGGTTAGAACTGTCGCCTTGCACATCCAGTATCCGTGTTCAATTCCCACCATGGGATTTGTGTGCATAGAGTTTGCATGTTCTCCCCATGCTTGGTGGGTTTCCTCTGAGCACTTTGGTTTCCTCCCACAGTCCAAAGACATGCAGTTTAAGCTAATTGGAGTTCCAAAATTGCCCATAGTGTTTTAATGTACAGTACTTGAGAATTTTGAGCGGAGGTCCTACCATGGTTGTAAAAATTGGAATAAATACAACAGTCACCATTGGCCTCCAGTGGTCCCCATTGGCCTCCAATGTCCCTAGTTGGACTACAGAGGTTCCTGGATGGATAGAGATGGATAAGCTCACTTACTTGTGTCAAAATAGAATCTAGGCTTATGTCATCTTTGGTACTATACTGTAGCTTTTTTTATTTTGCCGCTGTCATCTCTGACTTGCTTATTAGGTATCTGAATAAAAATCTATATCTACATCTATATCTACAAGTGATATATGAACAAATTATTTCTTTTTTTTTATGATCATAGCTTTGTTTGTACCTGTTCATTTTTGGGATTCACCAATGCTTTCTTATTTTTGCTTTCTCTTAGATAAGAGAAAATTTTACGAGTGGCCCGGAGCCCTCTTGCCAAGATAAGGGGAAAGAAATCTCCCACTTTCACAGACTGCAAACTGTTTGTCCAATCCATGGAAACAGTTTTAAAATTGAGAAACATAAAATTGCATCAGATAATAAAAACTAGCTTGATGCTTGCATGCGTTCTGCTTCTGAATGGCTTATAGATTGCTGTTCGATGATTTGCCATCCAGGGCTTACTCAGAGAGCATGTTTTTAGAGATGGCACAGGTTTGATGAGACAGATGAATGGCTGCTGAACTGTTTTGGATTGCCATGAGCATTCTGAAACACATAATTACGAAAAACACCATAGAGTTCAACTGTTATTATAAAAACCCTCAACTTTAAAACTCTAACACAGGTGACAGAAATTATGGCCTCTGCATCCATGTGACATCAAACCACTTATTTTATTTCTTCATTTGCGTCATTGGGCTGACATTGCATTCACAGTAACACAAATCTTATGCCATTGCTGTGATTTTGATTTACGTGTAACACTAGTGCTCGTGTTCTGGAACACATTTACTAACTACTTTGATCTCACTGCTGTTATAGTTATTCCTTTTCTTTTTACTACCATTCATTGTTGGCATATCTCCAATTCTAGTGCCCAATTTGCACATGGTGCATCAAGAACCTCCCCTTACATGGTATTTAGGGGTGTTACCTAGGCTAATTACATGTTAATCACTCTCAGGCTAATTACAGGCTAATTACAGGCTAATCATTCTCAATCACTCATCATCTATACTGATTTATCTTGTATACAGGGCCATGGGGGCCTGGAGCCTATCACAGAAAATGTAGGGTATGAGGTGGGGTACACCCTGGACAGGGTGCCAATTCATCACAGGGCACAAACACATATATACACACATTTATTCACACACTATGGGCAATTTGGGAACACCAATTAGCCTAATCTGCATGTCTTTGGACTGTGGGAGGAAACTGAAGTACCAGGAGGAAACCCACCAAGTACAGGGCAGAAATCGGACGCAGACCGTAAAGGCGTAAGGCCATAGTGTTCTTCACTAAGTCCTCGTGCCACCTCTTCTAGTTCTATGCACCTCTAGTGTAATATCATGTGAGATTCATGATTCAGCACACCCGTGTAAGAGCAGACTGGGATGGTTAAGTGTGTTTAGGGCATCTGGAGTTAACTTCTTTTATTTCTTCTTTTAGAAACAGGAAATAACAGAAAAGTAATAGAAACTGTAAGAGGATTTTTATGAGAATGTTGCTGCATGAGGCCCAATGTATGGCATTATACAAATTGAATTGAATTAGATCTGAAAATTTTCTGATTGTTTAAGAAATTCTTCAAATAACATTTTGATCTGTTCCTACAATGTTGCAGTAACACAAGTGCTTCATAATGTTCATTTTTTTGGCTAATGCTGAGCTTAGAATTTTGGATTCCACATTGAATGACCCTGTCTTAGTTTGCAGTTAAGATGTACAGAGTTATACAGAGAGATTCATTTGTACAAACACATCTGACAAAGTTTATATTCCCTAACGTTTTGACATTTTCAAGTGTGAGAATGTCTTAGTCTTGATGTTTTTTTTTAAAAGAATTATACTGTATATACTGTCATTTTTTTATTTGTTCAGCTTTATTATATTATTTATGTTACAATAAAAAATTATGTATGTCATTTACATTAGGAATTTGCATAAATCTTTTGTAAACTCCCTAAAGTTCAATGATTTAGATTTAACTAGCGGCCACAGAACCTTGCAACATTCTATTCACAGCTCAGACAAGAGAAGCTGTTCATAGTCCATCCTCATTTCATGTTTTATGCATATGTGTCTGTGAAATTCATTGTCCTTGGCTTTAATGGCCAACTATTCATTTAACGTCTTAGCAGTTGTTACGGTTCAGCACCTCTAGTTGATTTATTGACATGAACGTATGTGGCATGGTTTAGGGTTCCCCACTATTAGCGGTGAAGACCCTTACCACTACCATGTCACGAAGGTCAGCATTCCAGTGATGTTCTCAGTGTCAACTTCTTCTTTCACCTAAATCACACAAATGTTCACTTATAGCACTGGAGACTTGGTGTTGATGGAGACTTAGACATCCTTGTTTACATTTATAATACATTTCCAACAGCTGTTAAATATAGATGGAGGAATAACAGCTTATGGGGAAAAACATTTTCTCATTTCAAATTATGACATATTATTTACATTCATGTCATTTGGCAGATACTGTACCCTTATGCAAATTGGTGTTGCTTTATATTCTCAAGCAACAGCATCCTTATACTCGCAAAGTTGATTTCTCAAATACTGTATTATGTAATGTGCATTGTGTGTTAATCTGTTAAGCTACAGTAGCTAAGCACTGGTCCACTTTTGGCTTTTTAGCCAATCAACAGGGAGTCAGAGGAGACAGCACAGCAGTGGAGTGGTGTGGGAAAAAGTGAGGACCTTGAAAAGTCATGCATCTATGAGTTAGATGCAGAGGTTGAATGGGGCCAGACTTGCTATGAATGATTTAGAGGAATCTGCTCATGGTGGCTGAACAAGGGTAGCTCAGTGGTTAAGGCATTAGGCTACAGTTTGGAAGGTCCCAGGTTCAAATCTCACAACCACCAAGTTGTCCCTGTTGGGCCCTTGAGCAAGGCCCTTAACCCTCAGATGTACTGTATAGTGAGATGAAAATGTTGCTCTGGGTAAGGGCGTCTGTCAAATGCCATAAATGTACAAAAGCACCTTATTGTCTGTTGTGGATGGAAATGACTGAGAACAACCTACAATGGTAAACAATTGTTATTATTTATTCATAGTTCCTCTAACCCTGTTTTCATCAGATGAACTGCCATTCATGTCCACCAGACATGATGAGACCCAAGCAGAAACACAAGCTTTTGGAAAGGATAGCATGAGGTTAGTGTCATCAGCATATGGTATGAAATCCCATATGAGTACACAATGGAACTTATAACTATAAAAGACATACTTGCCAGTTTGGTTTTAGCCATAAGTTTCTCCTAAATTCTACAATGATTGGCACATTAAAGAACTCACATTATACTGTAGCTGGGAGCTATTACCATATCTGGATACTGTCCTGATCTCACTCCAAGCCATTTCCACATGTTTGGTCCATTAAAGGAATTCCTGGGAGGCCAGCATTTCAACATGTTCTGCATATTTAGAGGATGTTTTACCTCGATGGTATCCAAGCACTAGTGAAACACTGGGATAAGTACATTAGAGTAGTTGGGGATTACATGTAGGAGTTTTTACTCTCATACAGTATCTGTGTTCTGTTAGTCTGAGGAATTACAACTCGTACATGGGGTTGTAATGCCTCAGGAGCTACAAAGGAGGGCAGCAATGAGCATGCCTTTGTAAAGTTTAACTACTCATACTATCTGCCTGTCACTGTTTGGTTTATTGAGATAAACCCCTAAAATGTACACCTTGTTCTATGGAGACCTTTAATAAACACCCAACACTGCCAGATGTCAAGCTTTATGCTATTCATATGCCATAGATGCAGTGCATTTTGGACCTGTCTAAACTATGTCAAATTTACTTTAGTAAGATTGTAAATGTACTTAATGTAGTTTAATATAAGAATATAAATTTTTCCATTCTTAATTTTCATACAACTTACATTGTACTCAAGTGGAAATTCTGCCTTTAATTTAAGTATGATGATACTCAACTCAATTAACTCAATTAACCAAACTAATTCAACTGAAATTGGACGACTGAGAGTTTTCATCAAGACTTTGCACAGCACTGCGCCATTTATTCATTTGTTTCTTTGTACAAAATTAGAGTAAAATTGACTGTTCTTGGTGAAAGAAATAGAATGCAATCACTCACTCCAGTCAATCACAGCAACAGCAGCCAATCACGGGTGGTTATGAGCTTGGGTATTCAAAAGAAGGTAGTAGTTAATGCCTTGACTGAGGTTCATGGTATATATAATGAGTCAGGAACGAAGTGTGAATATTTCAGCGAGATGGGCATCCTGTACTTGTAAGAAATAAAAAATTTAAATATAAATAAAATGGTACTTTTGGGGAATATGAGAACATTTTGTTCACATGATTTTGAGTCATACTGGCAATGTGTTAAAAGACGAAAGCCAAGCAGCTGATGATACACTTCTTGTGTATGGAAATCATGAATCATGGTTATGAATATGAGTTTAATGATGAAAACTCGAAATGTGCCTGCCACAAATTTACACGTTTTGTGCTTCGTGCACATGGCACGGGCGACCAGAGCGTGCTTTAATTTCACAGATTTGTTAGTGTTAAGGAGAACTGCAGAATGTAATCAATGAGCAGAGCTCTCGCACTTAAACATTTCCAAGACCTGCCCGTCTAAAAATAAATATAAATGGGTAGCTGTTCTTTGTTTGGAGCAACGGTGCTGCTCAGGTTTGGCTTGATTCTGATTAGGCGGAAACGTTTAGCAATGGGAAAGAGTGACCAGTTTCCATCTTAAAACAAAGCAAAGCTTCAGATAAAGAATAATACACAGCGTCACTTATGGCTGAAAACGTGAACTTTGTAATGCATGTGTGTGGTGGGCAAAAGTACAAAATGAACTCGTTCAGAAATCGAGTCTGGAAAGTCATCATCATCATCATCATCATCACATTCATATGTCTTCATCTTTTCTCTATTTCTATTCCATTTTTATAAGCATTAACCTTACTGGGATCATTCAAGAGCAAAAAATGCCAAATTATTATTTTACTTACAAGCTCAAGCACATTCTGATAACCTTCCACTTACATATTTATTCATGTAACCAATGAATTCTATGCTACACCTAGATCTAATATTAGTAATAATTTTTTTTTATTTAAAGACCAAAAAGTAAAGTTTCCCTAAAGGGATCGGCACAAACATCCCAACGAGGATAGGAATATCTAACAATTTTGTTTGACCTTGTGGGGACATTTGGGTTCATGCACCCCATTCCCTCCTACCCCCCTCCCCCTACCCCCC
>JAOTQY010000024.1:5165250-5176234 GCA_026413445.1 Dolichallabes microphthalmus | reverse complement strand
GGCAACAGCTTTATTATGCAAAGGTGTTCCTTCAATTAAAAACAACTAGTTTGAGATTTATATCTGCTTGTCTTTTTGGAACTACACTAGAATCCCCCATTGCACCCCCGCTGTTAAAAAAAAAAGTAACTCGGTAAATTTTCTATGAGCTACTTTTTACTTTTACTTGAGTAGATTTTTATAATGGTAACTTTACTTGTACTTTTACTTTAGTAAACTTTCACTAAAGTAACAGTTCTTTTATTACTTTTTCCACCTCTGTTCAAAATAGAGTATATACTAAACTAAAGAGAGTCTGCATGGATCAATGATTGAAACCCTTTCATTTGAACAACAACCACTAAACTTATACTTTTGTCTTCTATACTTTTTTGTACTGTCATTAGACAATGCTAGAATTAATAATGCACCTTGTTCATGTTCATCACTCATCCACTCATCGTCTATACCGCTTTATCCTGTATACAGGGTTGCGGGGGGCCTGGAGCCTATCCCAGGAGACTTAGGGCACGAGGTCGGGTACACCCTGGACAGGGTGCCAATCCATCGCACGGCACACACACATACACACACATACACACATACTCTCAGACACTGCAGGCAATTAAACCGATTATGCATGTCTTTGGACTGTGGAAGGAAACCGAAATAACCAGATAAAACTCACCAGCATGGGGAGAACATGCAAACTCCATGCACATAGACGTGAGGGAGGCATCGAACCCGTAAACTGGAGGTGCAAGGCAACAATGATAACCACTAAGCCACCGTGCCACCTATGTTCATCACATTGTAAAAGTATTACACAAATAAAGTCTTCTCAATTTACTGATTCATAAAACATTTTAATATGGATGCCATACATTACGGCATATATCAAAGCAGTTTCATCTTTGAAAGACAGCAGGCTTACGCCTGCCATTTATTTCTGCTTCTCCTCATGGAGACAGATTAAGTATTTAGGCGTATGAATAATCCTCATATGAAACCGAGATGTGTCTGCAAATCCTATTCATATGCTTTTTTTCCCCCCCTCTGGCCTGAAATGAGGATTAAAGATCAGGGTGGAAACAATATAGCACTGAACTACAGTGCTATAATACTATGACGTATACAGCAAAGCAATTTACAGATGGGTAACACATTAAATGAGAAATGAAGAAATGTCCTGTTGTGCTACAGTAGCATGGATAAATCCACTTGTCTTTTTAGAAGGATGTGTCACTTTGATTCAGTACAGAGTTCTTCTGACTGATCAGATTGATCCTATAATGAAACATTTCTATCCTCATAGTAGTTTTATCCTCATCCAGGATGACCCTGCTCCATATACAGTACAGTGCATGATGATTTGATCTGGTTGAAAATTATGTAAATGTTACAATATGACCTTCATACTCAACAGCTCTCAAACCAGTTAAACACAAACAGTACTGTACAAAAGTCTTGAGCCTTCACATTTTGCTTACAAAGAGCCAGACTTTCTTGTATCCTTTAATTCAGTCTTGAGAAATAGTTCTCCAGGCTTCCTGAAGGACATTTTTAGCTCTCATTTGTTTGCACTCATTTTCAGTCGAGTCCCTGTACCTGAGGAATGCGTTTTTGTTTTGTTTTGCTTTTTTTTTTTAAGCCAGTGACCTATGAATAATTCAAGCATAAAAATAAAATCTTGCATAAAGCATGAACCAGTGAGAAACAGGTGCAGATGATCAGGCGGTGATTACTGTAGTATACAGGTGATGCAGAATACTTCAGATAAGAGGGGAAATGAGGTTGATGCTGAGATTAAATCAACAAACAAATTTTAAATGACACTTCTCAGGCTTGTTCCTATTTTTTATTTAACTATATTTAAAGAAATGTGGGATGAGCAAGATTTCTGCACAGTTCTGTATGACAGATTTTTTAAGAAATGTATAAGACAAACTTCTTTACGTGAAAACAACAGTTTTAGGCAAATTCTTTCGAAGAATGGTTTCGTCATTTCAGTACCATTCAGTGATTTATAGGATCTATGAAAAGATGCATTTAAGCTGTTTTAATATCTCATGGTGGATCAGTCTCACCAAGGTGGTTTATGTTGTTTTTCATCTAATTTATCGCGTTCCTTATTTTCATTAATAGAAAGAATTTTGTATTATTTATCTCATACAGTACATGACAAAGACTTAAACTTTGGAAACTCTAAAGTATCTAAGGGAAGGTTTAAGAGTTGCTTTAGGAACCAGTCCCGGTTCAAATAATAAAGTGAGTGGGAATGCTTGGCATGGCAGATTGTACAGTGTTACAGGGCAATTTTTTAGCTGCTCTGCCCTGGTTGTGTTTATGCTCAGCTTGTTTAAACATTTGAAAAGCACATTTCAGACAGGCGAGTGCAGCAGATTTCATCATAAACTTGCAATGGGTAAACTTACAGGAGGGCCATTCGCACACTCATGTCAACAGGCGAAACGGTTCAATCAGCAAATACCATAAAACACAGACTGAAAGAGTTTCGGGAAGAAAAGCCCCTCTTTCTCCAAATGCCTTTCAGTGGGGCACTGGTTTAGTTGACCTTCATGTTCTGCTCATGAACGTAATGCCGCACTTTATATTTTTACAAAAGGTATAAAAAGAAATTCAGCTTTTTTTTGTCAAATCAATATTTTTTACTAACTGTGTACATAATGGAATTATGAATTTTGAAAATAATAATAATAATAATACGTAATAATAATAATGTTGTGGCATCCCATCTTCCTTGCATCACCTTGCATCTCTTAATTTTACATCCACACCTGCTTTAAGGAGGACTTCAGATCAGGTAGGCATAGAACAGTCAGAGACTCTACACAAAAACATATTTAAAATGATTTGCCATAATATTTTATAATGTAGCTGGTTCAAATATGAACAACTTATGTATTTGCAGTCCATACCTAGAACATTAAAATCACTGACAGGCGAAGTAACTCATATTGATTCTCTCCTTTTATTGGCACCTGTCAAGGAGTGGACTATACTGTACTAGGGAACAAGTGAACAGTCAGTTCTTAAGGTTGATGAGCTAGAAGGAGGAAAAAAATTGCAAACATAAGGATCTCAGAGACTTTATCATGGACCATGGTTTGGAGGATAAAAAGCTGAGTTAGAGTCATTTGGTGACGCAAGAAGGACAAAATTAGGCAAGTGATGTTATTCTCATGGCTGATACTGTATGTGAATACTGTAAAAGCTGCACAAACCAAATGCATAAGCTGCCAGCCTCTGATTTTTGTACAACAATTGTTCTGGGCCATATACAGTAAAGATAGATGTTTCTTTCTGGTCATGAGCCATGGATTCCATCGAGGAATGAGTCTGAGAGGAAATGGCAGAGTATGGAACGGAAGCATCCTCAATTGCCAACCAAGAAAAAGTTAAAAAGTCAACCATCAGCTGGAAAATTTATGCTTTCTCAAGTACTGATTTTCTCAAGGGTTAGTTATTGGAACATTATCAGAAAAAAGGTTCAACAATCAACAGTACTCATTGCAGTGAGATGCTGATGCCTAAAATTTGAATTAGAAAATTTAGAAAGTTTGCACTCGGCAAAAACTTTGTTTTGAGGTGTTAAAGAATCCTCTGTCCATAGTTCTGATCTTGCTTCATCTGACTTTGAACCATTTGGTCCCCTGAAAGCATGAAAGCAGCCCTACCTGGGCGAAGATTAGCTACTGATAAAGAAGTTTGTAAAGTTTGTAAAGAAGTGAGTAATTATGTTAGTTCTTGGCCCCCAATGGTATGTTGTTAATAACTTAAGTCGAGTGGGAATTCATTCACACCTACTCCACACACTCAGTAACCCAAGCTCAGGATTGAACCAAGGTCTCTGCAATAAGGAAATAATTGGCAATGAACCCAATTAAAATGAGCCTTACTTTAGAAATGGTACAATTATGTGTAGAAATAAACGCATCAGAAATACACAGGCAGTAATGCTTTAATGACATTTTATTCAGTGTTGTGTAGATGCAGAAAGCAGTCCAGTACAACTAGCAACATCATCAATAAGTAAGGCCATGTGAAAACAAATGAAAATATTGAAGCAAGGAAAGTCTGCAAATCAGGACAGGATGAATTTCCTGGACAACTAGATTTGTGTCCTCTCCCTGCTTCCAGGTCGAGGCACTAAGAAGTGAAAAAGATACGCAAGGAAGTCTTCATTCAGTTGATCCAATGTCCGTCACCTAAAGAACATGTAAAAAGTAAAAGACTGACCCTTAATTAAATGACCTAAGGTGTCTCGATCGATGCTAAAATTATAAAGGAAATTTAAAGAAAGCTGTGTAAAAACATATTTGAAATGCATAGCTGATTGGAGAGATTAATTTCCACTTTTGGAGAAAAGGATGGTGGAAACTCCCATCAGACAGGCAGAGAAAAAGAGAGAGAGACACTTTGGCATGAAAGAAAGGCAAATATCATCCCACACAACTTAAGGTGCTGTGGCCGCTGTCCCAGTCTGAGACAGGGAGGAGTTCATGGAAACTTTCAGAAAGAGAGAAAGAGAAAGTGATGGATGCTGCACCACACATACCCAATCCAAAATAGACTTTCTGCATTTACAATAAAAGCAGTTATTAATAACAAAGCTCACACCAAGCCAATCAGCAATTTGGATGTGGGTTTTCAAACATTTTTGTGGGATTGTTAGAATATTCAAAAATAAAAATAAGTCTTGTTCAATGCTTAATGTAGACCTTTGATAAGACTCACTCAGGAGGATTTTTTATTTTATTATTTTTTTTTAATCCTTTTTTTAATTTTTATAAACACGTTTTTTCACCTCAAATCACTCTATGCTGATTGATTTTGGGCTTCCCTGTTTTGAATTTCCTCAGCAGTATTTAGCCAGTGCAATATGACAGTATAAACTACATATCTGCACATGTAAAACCACCCATCCAACCAAAAACTACAGGACATTCTGACAAAAATGAAATATCGGTTTCATTTAGACCACAAATTGAAAGTATTCATGATTTTGAAAACAATCTGGGAAAAAATGATTGCCCATAATTGCATTTGTGGGGTGTATCATCCAAGTAAGCCAAAAATAATGTTTTCTCACTGCGTAAATGCTACAGACTGCGTGCGGAGAAACATTTTGTCACAAATCCAGGGCGTCTGGTGCAGAATAATTAAACAGCAAGAAATAAACAAAAGAAAACAGGCAAAAGAATCTATAAAACATATGAAATCCAACATACTGTACAATGCATGCAACATATAATGCAATTATGAAGGGAGAACACAAAACCTAAAAAAAATTTGAATTGAAGGAATTGTCTTCTTTTTTTTGGCATCCATCAAACATTTTAGGTTCATAGCAAGTTTGATCAGAATTGTATATCTACTGTAAGAAGAGAATCTTGAGCAGGTGAGTGGGTAATAAAAATACTCAAGACACGGTGGTGCGGCACAGCCGAACATGATGCAACCTACAACCTTCTGTAAAGATGCTTTTTTTTTCCCATTCACCTTATGCACAGCAATTTGCCTGTTTATTATGAATACACAGAGTCATTCTTTTTTGGTGTTAATTAGAGAGCCAAAATGCAGCTTTTTTATAGAGAAAACATAAAAGTCAAATAGCAAAAGTCCTTTCTAATTAAGACTTAAGATAAAAACTTAAAGGTCACATATTATATTTCTTTTCAAACAAGTTTGCATAAGTCTCAAAAGGTCTCCAAAATGTGTGTTAATATTCCAGCTGGAATACAACTCCACACACAGCTTGCCACAGGTCATACACTGGATGAACTTCCTGATGCAACCCTCCCATTTTATCCGGTCTTGGGAGCAGCACTGCATCAAGTGGCTGCGGTTTGGGGTTTGGGCATTGGATAGGAATTGAACCTTGGCCTTCCGCAAGGCAGGTGAGAAACCCACCACTGAGCCACCAAAGCCCTGCTAGCGTTATTTACTGTAGGTCTTAAAAAAAAGAGTTGAGCAGAACTGAGTGTAGCTGAGGTAGGGTCTCTTTGTGTATGATGTTACAATATGGGGATTTGCTTGTTTAAGCCCCAGCCAATATAAAGATGAAAAACAGCAGGGATTTTTTATGTGTGTCTTTGATTGTGTTCACTTAGACAAGAGAACCCTTTAATAATAATGTTTGACCATAACAATGACAATACCTTCTCACTCACCATACACTTGAAAAAAGCAAAGTCAGACACAGTGAGTATAGAAAAGAATCGACCCCCTTTAAATAATCACATTTTGTTGATTTGCAGCCTGAAATGAAGGCAGACCAAGTTTTTATTTTATCCAGCTGTATTTACTCAGTGCAACTTTTTACATCCAAGTGAAAGATATATCACCAATATGTCAAAAGAAAATAGAAAGAAATGCTATAATAAAAAACAGAATGACTGATTTGGATCATTATGTGGCCTGATATGGCCATTTATTGATGATTAGCTCAGCATGAAAAGCTGGAACCTTTCAGTCCCTGGTAGTGAACCTGAAGTAAACAATCAAGTATGGAAGGCAAAGCACTGTCAACAGATCTAGATCTTCAGGATAAAGTCAGGCAACGGATACAAACAAATTGCCAAGGCTTTATCACTGCCAAGAAGCATGGTGAAGTCTATTATTAAGAAGTGAAGGGTATTTGGTACAACACAGACCCTTCCCGGATCATGATGTTACTCCAAACTACAAACGTGGATGAAAGAGCCAAGATGAAACTGGACAGAGATGATACCGAGAGGCCTACAACAACTCTGAAGCAGTTGCAGGAATTTATGTCAAAAGTGGTCATTGTGTGCATGTGACAATATCACAAATTCTCCACAAAGGTGGCTTGTAGGGGAGGGTTGCAAGAAAAATGCCTGATTATAAGATTCCAAGGCCACATCCACAAAGATGTTATGGTCAGATGAGATTAAAAATGAATTATATCTGTAACACCAAACAATATGTCTGTTGGAAATCCAATTCAGCTCACCATTCAAATAACACCATTCCTACAAGCATGGACTTGGTAACATCCTATTATGAGGTGTTTCTCAGCAGCAGAGACTGGAGAACTTGTCAGGATAGAAGGAAAATGGATGGGCAACATACCGTCAAATTCGTGACAAAATCTGCCAATCTTTGCCAGAAAGTTGTCAGTAGGATGAAAGTTTACGATGACCCAAAACAAACAGCAAAACTGATCACACAGGTGTTGAAGAAGAAAAAGGTGAATGTCCTTGCATGGCCTAATCAGAGCACAGACTTAAACTGCATTGACAATCTTTGGAATAACTTGAAGAGTGCAGTCCACAAATGGTCACCATCAATTTTAACTCAACCTAAGCAGCTCTGCAAAGGAGCGTGGGCAAATAAAAACATGTTTAACAATAGATGTGCAAATCTATGTGTGGCATTGAGAAGGTGATTAGCTTCACCTGATGAAGTAATTTTTAAGAGGGGCTGGGGCATCCATTTCAATATTAGTGATTCTGTTTTGTTTAGTTTATTTATTTATTTATTTATTTATTTATTTATTTTCTGCCATTTTGGTGTTATATTCTCACCTTGGATGTTAAAAGTTGTACTGAATAAATACAGCTGGATAAAACAGAAACTGTTTTAAAATGTGATCATTCTAAAGGGAGAGTGATTCTTTTCAATACTCACTGTAGATGTTTAGTGCTAACAAATTCTGATATGTGCAGTGGTGGCCAAAAGTATGAGGTCAAGGTACAGTATATTATGTACTGTATTATATTTCTCTATGTGAACATAACAGGTGATTTCACAAATGAGTTCTGTCCAATATTGACCACTTTTCCCAATTAACCAGCAGTGAAAACCTAGCCATGTGGCAATTGTATTTTGCTTCTGGGCCCATAGTCTGGGTCACCTCCAGACCTAAAACCACTAGTAACCATCCTCTGTACATGATTTTCATCATCAGAAAGCAGGCATAGGTTTATCCACATCCAGAAGGTTTTGTTGAGAAAAGGAGGTTTTGTAGCGTAAAGGACAATACTACATATTGGCTTGTTTTTATTATTATCTTGATGGTAATTATTTAAAAAAATTGAGAATGTTATTTCAGCACTAAATTTTTGTGATAATACTTTTGGTCATCAATGTCCATCATCTTGTGATGCTCCATAAAAAATTCCAACATGTCAGAAATCCATTGTGATCCTATGAAATGCATTTTGTCAAGCATGGTTTATCACATCCTCTCACAGTGGCTTTTACACAACATTTACGGTACTCCATCACTTGTCATAATTTCCCCGACATGCAAAAAGTCTTACAGTTTAAACCTAACATTATAAGCTGTCTGAAGTTACGTTTACGGTATTTTTTTGTGCTTAAATCATATAATAACAACCATGCAAGAATCTAATACTCATTTCGTGTGTGTATTCTTTAATTTTTATTTTTTTGGTGTATTGCTGGATTTGGTGTATTGCTTTTTTTGGTGTATTGCTGTAAGGCGTCCATCAAACGCCATAAATGTAAAAGCTAACATTAACGATTAAGGCTTACCTTGTTGGTCGACTACTTCATTGGAAACATTGAACAAATACTGTATTAGAAGAGCAGTATCTCACACTAAATACACCTCATTATATCAGCTGTGTTGTGACTTTCAAGAAGTACTGTTAGATTTCAAAGCGCTCATATGATTTAGACGGAACGTGCGTGTGAAAATGCACTCAGAATTGGGCAGCTGTTTCACCAAGCTGACTGCATCAGCAAAAATGGCTCGATATCAAAAGGATTCCAGGCAAATTTCCCTTAACCGGGTCAAAGTGGCCAGTTTTGTCTGGGTTATAGTTGTATGCAAAAGTCTTTACAGTCTAAATTACGTATTTAGTTGTTTTCTGATTAACCCTTTCAATCAGAAATGGGAATAAGTAGGAAAAGAGTAATTGATGCATGCTGAGCTTGCAAATGCTTCTTTTTTTTTTGTAAAAGTCTTTCTATTGTTGTGTAATAATTTTCCTCCTACTCTTTGCAATGAGTACAAAGTACAATATAAGGATAAGGGTTAGCAAAAAAAAAATTTCTTAATGTAGCCTGATGTATGTCTTACTGTAAAACCCACACTTTTTCAGCTTGGGGTCTCATTTGGTTCCACACAAACTCCAAAGCAATATACTGTAGATCCACCATCATGCTTCCCACTTACAGTATTCTGATTTACATCCATAAGTTTCATTTTTGATATCCTAGGTCAGCTGTATAGAGGGGCTCATGGATGTTTGTTGGGGGCTCAAGCTTTGAGAAGTCTCTTACATCTTACAAGAGTCAAATATTATCCACACTCTGGCTGTAAAACTTATTTTAATTCACTTTCAGAAAAAACAAATACATCACATTTCAACATAATTTTCTTACTTTTCAATACACTTTGTCCATCTGTCAACAAGCTTTCATATTCCCTCATTAAAAAATGTTTTAGGCTGAGCTGTGAGCCACAAATGCACAGCTGTCTTCACTTCTTCATCAGAAGTGAATCTTCAGCCTCGTAGGGCTGCTTTCAGGGGACTCAACAGTCAGTCAGATGGAGCGAGATCAGGACTATGGGGAGATACCTAGAGGGAGATACTGGCCTTTAAGAATCCCAGAACTCTTTTTTCAGCCGATGGTTGTCTTTTGAACTTTGGTTGGCGATTGAGGATTTTCGTTCCATATGCTGCCATTTACTCTCAGGCTTGTAGTGAATAATCCAAGAATCTCGTCACCAGTAATGATTCTCTTTAAGAAACTTTCGGCCTAAATTTTGTTCATAAATATAAAAACACTTTCTCCAAATTGTACCCAAAGTTTTTGATAAATAACAGTACCAGGTCTACCCTCAGACCACTAAAATCGAATCGCTGCACACTGCTCTTTTTTTGTGCAAATCACAAGTGTGACATCCATTTTTGCTCGCACCGCAGTTACAGATGAACTGAGATAACATGTTATAATTGCATAGCACTGTCTGGGTAGACTGTAACCTTGAACGGAAAGCTCTGATAAGACAGTACGTGCCAACAAAAGTCTGAAAAGAATTTACTTAAGTATTAAATTTGTTGAATTGGTATAATTTTTTACAATCTGATGTTGCCAATTGAGTAACTGTTTAGTATATTAATCCTCAAAATTATATCCTATAGTTGGAAACGTGTATTCGTCAAATGTTTGGATGCACCATCTAATTCAGTGATCTTTCTTCATTTGTATTTCTTTCTTCATTGTAAAGCAATGTTAAGACCAAAATACCAAAATATGCATTAATCTCCTTTGAACAGTTGATGTTGAGATGTGTCTGCTACTTATGCTCTGTAAAGCGTTCATAACGGCTCTAATCTGGGGTGCTATTTGTTAGTCAGTGATTTTTGAAGCTGCAAACTCTAAATGAACGTCTCTGCACCAGAGGTAAGTTTTAGTCTTGCTTTCCTGGGAAGGTCTTCATGAGAGCCAGTTTCATCATGGTGCTTGATGGGGTTTGCAAAAGCACTTGACAATATGGTTCTTGCAAGAACTACTTCAGAAAAGCTGACCTTCGTGTCCTAAAATTACAGTAGATGTTGTTTTTGTTGTTGTAAGTTAATTACCTAATGTTATATGTTTTTTATGTAATAGTTTTGAAATCTCCAGTATTGTTCTAGAAGGTAGGAAATAAATCTCAGAACAAAAAAGCATTGAACTACAGTAGAAGGTGGCGTATATTATGGTTTATTACCCTGCTTTTTTCCATACAATGCAACCATGGGGGGGCGCAATCCAGTGTCTTCTTGTGTCAGTCCCAAGTCTGGATGAATGCAGAGGGTTGTGTCAGGAAGGGCATCCGACGTAAAAACATTCAATGATGCGAATCAGAAATATCACTTCCATACCGGATCGGTCGCGGCCTGGGTTAACAATGACCGCCACCGGTTCTGTTGACCTACAGGGTGCCGGTGGAAATTGGGCTACTGTTGGTCGAAGAAGGAGAGGAGGAAGGCGTGTTCGAAAG
>JAOTQY010000024.1:5094342-5107708 GCA_026413445.1 Dolichallabes microphthalmus | reverse complement strand
AACAACACGGGGGATTTGAATGGGACGTATGTATCGATACTCGCGGCTAAAAAATCGATACTTTCTTTGGAAAAAAAATATCAATTTATATCGCAGAATCGATAAAATGCTCCAGCCCTAGTTACCAGGAACCTAAGGGTCACTGTAAATGAGATGCTGAGTTCCTTTGTGGAGATGGGAGAGACTTATAGAAAGCCCTCACTTCAGCACTTCACCAATCAGACCTATATGGTACAGTGGCCGGACAGAAGTCATTCCGCACAGAAAGACGGCCACATGATGGCCTGCTAAGAGTTTACCAAAAAAACACCTAAAGGACTCACACCATGAGAAACAAAATCCTCTGGTCTTATGACACACAGATTGAATAATTTGGAATCAGGAAATTGGGCACTGTTCGTCACCTTAAAACCTACAGTCAAACACTGGTGGTATTCACAAGCAGGCTTGAAGCGGTCATTGCTGCCAAAAGTACATTAACCAAGTACTAAGTGATAGGTCTGAATACTTATGTTTATGGGATATTTCAGTTTCATAAAGAAGAAAGAAACGCAGAATATGCAGACACTTTTTTAAATTCAATTTTATTTGTATAGCACTTTTAACAATTTTCATTGCCACAAAGCAGCTTTACACAATCAAAAGAAATGATTGAAATTTGTATGAAATGCGTATGAATCAAAATGATCAGATTGTCCCTGATGAGCAAGCCAAGGGCAACGGTTGCAAGGAAAAACTCCCTTAGATGGCAATAGGAAGTAAGCTTGTGAGGAACCAGTCTCAACAGGGAACCCATCCTCATTTGGGTGATAACAGATAGCAGGGATTAATCTGCCGTCATACTGTGTTTTAGGAGGCTGGCGGTTCAATATAACAGTTGAAGTTTAAAAGTATGTAGTCCAGTTCGTTATTGGAGGCTCAGGTAGACTGTAGGAAATTCCAGTCCTGAACTATCGAGCGACTGCAGTCACAAGTCCTCTGAGAACAGCTGTCAGCATCAGCCGAGGCCAGGACCTTCATGGTAAAGTGGAACCACCCCAGTCACCACACGCATCCCAGACAGACCACACGGGGCATCCATGCGACGAGACCTCCATCCAGAAGCGGGACATCAGGACGAGTCAGACAGGTCCAGAGGGCAGAAGGGGGCTGGGTCACTGGCAGCTCCCGAACATGTGTAGCTCGACAGAGAGACAGGGAGAGTGAAAGAGAGAGAGGGGGAGAGAGCAGAAGAGAAGGAGTGATAACAGTTACGTATGATCACAGTCACACAATGTATTTTTCTGCATCGTTTAGTGACAATATTTTCTTTATCTTGGCAATATTTCTGAGGTGAAATAATGCTATCCTGGTAATATTATCTACTTCAAATGAAAGGCTGGAATCTATAATTACACCAAGGTCTTTTACCGTTGCACTTGATGGAAGAGAAAGGTCATCTAAAGTTACAGTATGATCAAAAAGATTGCTTCTAGCTGCATGTGGGCCTATGACTAAAACTTCTATCTTATCCGCATTTACCAGAAGGAAGTTAACATCCAGTCTCTTATGTCTTGCACACATTGCTCAACTTTATTAAGCAGTTTTTTCTCATCTGGTTTAGATGTGTGTCTCATCAGCATAACAGTGAAAACTATTACCATGCTTACGAATTACAGTATGTTGCCCAGAGGAAGCATATGAAGAGAAAAAACAGTGAACCTAAAACTGATCCCTGTGGAACACCAAACTCCACTTGAGAACATGCAGAATGGTTACCATTTAAATAACGATTTTAATAACGATCAAATAGGATCTGAGCCAGGAGAGGGCTGTACCCTTAATTCCTACTACCAACTTCCACTATCTATAAAGGAGAATACTATGATAAATGGTGTCAAAAGCTGCACTGAGGTCAAGTAACACAAGCATAGTGACGCAACCCTGACCAGAGGCCATTTACTACTTTAACAAGTGTACTCTGTGCTGTGATGCTGTCTAAACCCTGACTCATACAGTATGTATATGCTATTTCTATGTAGATATGACATCTATCTTTTCCAGAATCTTGGAGATAAAGGGAAGGTTTGATATCGGCCTGTAACTGGACAGCTGACAGGGGTCGATCAAGTTTTTTTAATTAGTGGTTTAATAACTGCTAATTTAAAAGATTTTGGAACATATCCACTGCTGAGTGAAAAATGTATAATTTTCAACAGGGGTTCTGTTATTGCTTGAGAAAATGTTTCGGTATAGGAACTAATACACAGGTTGATAATTTTGCAGAAGAAATTAGTGAAATTGGTTCATTCTCTCCAAGGGGAGTAAAGTATTCTAGGTTTTGATGTGATGTGGTTAGTTTATCATCAGTCAGTGTCTGATATCACGGTGTCTTAGTAGCTAGCACTAGGTGTCTTAGTAACTAGCATGATGTGACAACCTGGTCATTCAGTACATTAAGGTAGTCAGCTGACTTCATTTTATTGCCATAAGCCTAAACATGACCAATTGAAGCAACCCCAGATCTGCCTTGGGGAGTCTTTCCTTTAAAAGTCTGTAATATTGCAAATTGTATACATTTAATTTCCAATGTAATATTATGGGTTGTTTTGTTTTGTACAGTCTTATCCAGAAAGGGGCAATATGGGTCCAGGATTTCTACTAGGTTTTGAAGAAGGACAGTTCTTTCAGCCATAAGAGCATTAGTAAGGTCAGGCACTGATGTCGTGCGAGTAGGTTTCGGAGGAGAGTCAAAATTCCGCTTAATCCCAAAGGCGTTCAGTGGGGTTGAAGTTACGCCTCAGGTTCTTCTACTCCAACCTTGTCAAGGTTAGCATGTGTTCATGAGCTCACTTTGTGCATGGGCAATGTCATGGGTCCCCTAGTTACAGCAGTGGAGGAGTTGTGTGTTTACGGTAGTGTAACAGTTTGGGGAACCAAGCACATATGGGTGGGATGGATTTTCAGGCCACAAATGATGTCCCAGTTATGTCTGTTTTCATTTCCAGGGTGATGAACTTTACAGAATGTAGAAATATTGCAAAGCATTGTGTTTTAAATCATTGACATTAAAAATTTTAATTAAACATAATCTAAAATCAAGGAAGTTAAAAGATCAGAGAAAATCTGACTTACAATAGAATTATATCATGTATCATGACCTTAGTTCAGATGCAACGCAATTCATGTAAACGATTTCCTGCTCATTCAGTAAATATAATGAGTATTGATTTAAGTAGATCATTTTGTCTGTTTTGTTTCTTTAGGAACACGTGGAAGAAATCACGGCTGAAACACGCCTGTGCCCCTTGTGTCAAAGACATCAAAAGGACAGCGGTGCTCTTTCTTTGCACCTCACTAAAAAACACAGCGTGCATCCAGCGTGTCTTGATAACCTACTCATTAATGTGAGTATTTAAATATGAATGTTGTCTCCACCTGTTTTCACCCAAACAGCCATTTTTTTAATGATGATCATTTTGTTGGAAGAAGAAAAGTTACTATATAGGCTATAGTGTATCTTAGCAATAAACTGATTGTATCGAGTCCCCTTGTAACATTACTGGTTTAATCAAGTATGAGAAGTGTTCAAGTCAAACCAGGACTTTTCATTGTGCAGAATAACAGAACAGTTATTTTTCTCAGTACTCCGGAGCTATGATCGGACTGCCTGCGACACATCTGAAATGATGACCTTCCAGGAACTCCTTAAAGGACCCAAACATGTTGAAATGGCTTGGCGTGAAATCAGGACTGTATGGTAGATGTGGCAATAACCCCCAGCCGAGTTCCTATAATGTGAAGGTCTCTCCATGCTTGGTGGGTTTCCTCCGGGTACTCCAGTTTCCTCCTACAGTCCATAGACATGCTGACATGCAGATTAGGCTAATTGCTCCATAGTGTGAATAAACATGCGAGTGTGTGTATAAGTGTGTGCCCTGCAATGGATTGGCACCCCATCCAGGATGGACCCCGTCTTGTGCCCTTTCCTTTTATAGGCTCCAGGCCCCTCGTGACCCAGTTTGGCTTGAACATTCATCATACAATTAATAGAAAAATGTAATGAATTATTTAATTAGTTTAGTAGCTGCTTTAACCTCAAGGGATATTAAAAACACACACACACACCAATGTGACTGTTTGATGTAAGTTGCATGGTGCCTATTTGATAATTCATTATGTTATTCTGTTTAATTATTTCTCCCTCCTTTACTTAAGGCACCCTACGCAAACCCTTCCTTTGGCCCAGGCCAAAGCATTTCATTGGTTCCAGTAAGAGAATCCAGTGTACAAAACATTAGTATGTTTAAGCTTCTTTTTTTCATTCCACAAAGATATCTCTGTTCAAACTTCACGTATGGTGTTAACTTTACTTTTTTTCTTTCTTGAAAGATGGCACATCCCAGCAGATGTCCCCAGCAAACACCAAATCCCCTGGTTCAGTTCAACAAAACGGTTCTTCCCAGGAAATTGATGCATGTGATGAATCAGGAGTAAAGAACAGAGGATGCAGTCATGGCGATACAGAACCCTCGGTCAATAATGATGAATCCAATGATAAAAACAACGCTGCTGCAGATGGCAATGCTAACCTCCCTTTCAAGTGCCGCTCATGTCTGGAATTCTTTCCACAGAAGTCAGCATTAAGGGTACATTACAATTCAGCCACTCATATCCAAAAGATAAGAACTGGAGCAGGGAATGACAGTAATTCATCATCACCCGTTCTTTCTTACCCATATGCCTCTAGCAGACCATACCAGTGTGATGTGTGCCACGTCTCTTACTTTTACGCCTTTGGCTTGGAGAGCCATCTAAAGTCTGTACTGCACCAGAGTCGCACCAGGAAGGCTGAAAATGCCGCAACCAAAACAAACCGGGAAACCAGAATTGTTGTGGCAAACCAGGCATGCACTACAGTGGCTAATCCCACACATTTAGCTAGTGCCAAGCCCTGTAATTGTAGGACACAAGCAGAGAAACTACAGCTTCAGCCTGCTTCTTCGTTGCTTCCAGCTCCAGTGGTGTCTGCTCAGGCAGTGCCTACTGTTCTTCCTTTCCTAGCGCTAGCTCCGAACCCTGTTCCACACACCATCGTTCCCTCTGTTTTTCCTCCACCCGGGACTCAGCTCATACCCCAACCGCAAATGTTAATGCCTCTTATCGTGAAAGGGCTCCAAACCTCAGACGGCCCTCAACAAATTTTGCAGCAAGCTGTGCCAGTCCTTGGTCTCAGTGATTCCCAAAATCAAGCTGGAGTTAGCAAAGTCTCCAGTGTGGCTCGAATACCTTTAGAAATCAATACATCTGTTGATGAGGTTGGAGTCAAAATTAAAATAGAAATGAAAGATGAGCCTTGCGATCATGAAGTATCACAGAGGACATGTGTAGCAGATGCTGCGAATCAGGTCGGCTTAAAACAACAGCATAACAGAGTGTGTGATGGAATAGAGGGTAGCGTAGTGTGTGGTGACAAGCAGCAGAGCGAAGCCAAAGCGGTGAATGTGGAAGAGGCAAATGAAGCCTCTACAACCCAGGATCTACAGAATTCCCATGTTAAAAAATCCAGTCCTGCAAAATGCAACGCCTCAGATGCTAATCATGGCCTAATGACTTCAAATACCAAGCCTTGTTCAAGCCTGTCCTTGGATCCTCCGGTACTAACCGAGTTCCAGTCCCAGGTCCTGTGGGCCTTTTTGGAGTCTCGAGATGAGTCTGATTCAGAAATTCCACCACGAGAAGACTGTGAAGCCCTCGGCAGGGAAGTGGGACTAACCGAAGACGAGGTACGAAAATGGCTAGTGGACAATCATTGCGGCAAACATGGGCATTGTGAAAATGTACAGTCTTGCTGCAAAAACCAGGAAAGCACAGATGACGAAGAAACTCTGACGATTGATGAAAGTGGTGGAACGGTTCTCCGCTCCACTACGGACTTCATTTCAGATGAAGAGGACGTCGATGATAAACAGATCACAGTGGGTAAAAAGAGAAAGAGAAGCACGGATAAAGAGGATCCAGAGAAGGACTCGGGAGGGACTGAGTGCTGATTTCTATCCAGAACAAGCTAATCCTCCTGTTGACCCTCAAGGTTATTCAGTTGCCCATGTATCATTGGAGTCAGTGTTTCTGTCAGAGGTGGAGCCAAAGCAGTGGCCTTCATAAATCCGCCAATTTCTCAGACTCCGAGTCAAAAGTCATTATCAATATAGTTCAATAACTTATATTAAGTGTTGCTGTAATTTAATATAATTCATTACTCACTTGATTCTGTTGACTGATGAATGCACTATAGTTTTTCACTTTTTTTTATTACCGGTCTAATCATTCCACTTAATCAGTTCTCATTGTGTTTCATTATAATTACCATGTAGAGTATATATGTCTATATATGTTCTTGTAAAAATATGTTTAATATTAAAATAATGATTATTCAACATTTTTTCTATTTGCTGTACATAAGCTTGGTTTTTGCTGCACTGCACTCGGTCTTGCATTCTTTTTCTTATTGTATTCATGAATTCAGGTAGGCGATTAAACAAACCACACTGGTTCAGTTAGTATACTTTGTTTCTGTTGTTGTTAATTGCAGAATCATTGCTTAATTTCTTTACATTTTTTGCAAGTTTTTTACACCAGAGATACCAGTCCTGAGATCAAATTTATAGTTTGGCATTATACATTTGTTCCATCCATTAATTTTTCCATACTGCTTATCATGTGTTCAAAGGCACAAGAACAGGTACATAAGAACAGAGCATAAACACACACACACACAACAGTCAACCTACAGGGGTTGGACAATGAAACTGAAACACCTGGTTTTAGACCACAATAATTCATTAGTCTTTTACGGCCAATACAGCATCAATTCGTATTGGGAATGACAGATACAAGTCCTACACAGTGGCCAGAGGCATTGGTCTTACAGAATAGTGGCCAGGTCACTACATGATGCTGGTGGAGGAAAACATTTCCTGACTCGCTCCTCCAAAACACCCCAAAAGCGCTCAATAATATTTAGTGCAGGCAAGCCATGGGAGATGGTCACTGGCCACTGGTGACCACTCTGTCACCAGTCTGTCTTGCTGTGTTTGAACTACACAATGTTTGAACTACTTGGTGCACATGGTCCCCCAGAATGGTTCGGTAATCCTTGGCAGTGATGACACAAGTATTGGGCCTAAATGATGCCATGATATTGCAGCCCAAATCATCACTGATCCACCCCCATGCTTCACTCTGGGCATGCAACAGTCTGGGTGGTACACTTCTTTGGGGCTTCTCCACAGCGTAACTCTCCCAGATGTGGAAAAGACAGTGACGGTGGACTAATCAAAGAACAATACCAGTTGTAATCACATTGTCCACAGCCCAAGATTTTCGCTGCTGGCAAAATTGAAACGACGTTTGGCATTGGCATGAGTGACCAAAGGTTTGACCATAGCCGCATTGACCCTGTGGAGCTCCTGATGAACAGTTTTGGTGGAAACAGGAGAGTTGAGGTGCACATTTAATTCTGCAGCTGTGGTTTTATGTTTAGTTTTTTTTGTGGATACAATCCGGGTTAGCACCCGGACATCCCTTTCAGACAGCTTCCTCTTGCGTCCACAGTTACTCCTGTTGGATGTGGTTCATCCTCCTCCTTGGTGGTACAGTAGGCTGACATTACCCTGGATACCGTGGCTCTTAAAACATCACAAAGACTTGCTGTCCTGGTCACAGATGTGCCAGTGAGACGCACACCAACAATTAGTCTTCTTTTGAACTCTGTCACCCAGAATGTTGTTTTCATTGCAATATTTTAAGCAAAACTGTGCTATTACTCTGCTAATTGAACCTTCACACTCTGCTCTTACTGGTGGAATGCGCAGTCAAAGAAGATTGGCCACCAGGCTGGTCAAATGTAGCCATGAAACGTCCAACACTAAATTGGCCAGTTTTTCAGTTTCATTGTCCAACCCCTGTACATATCTTTGGATTGGAAGAGGAATCCAAAGTACATTCCAACTCCACACACATCCCAGAGGTGAGATTCGAACCCCCAACCCTGGGGGTGCAGGGCAACAGTATTAGTAACTAAGCCAACATGCTGTCTACAACATTAGATTCACTTTTTGGCCATATAGTGTAACTACTAATTCATATATTTTAGAAAATGGAATGTTGTCTATGTAACTGGATCTACAATTTGAAGGCCGGGGTCTTCCATTTAGTTATACAATTAAAGAGACACACTTGAAATGGAACATCTGTACACTTGAACCTTTACACAGCAGCTCAATGCATAAAATAATGCACATACAGATCAAGAGCTTCAGTTAAAAGTTAACATTAAACATCACAATGGGGTGGGGGGGGGTGGTGGTAGTGTGACACTTGACCCTTACACATGACATGGTTGCTTATTCCAGATGCGTTGGTTTGCGTGTTTTAAAAACGTCTGTAGTTCTGTGCCTCTCCACTTTTCGTCCAGACACCAAATAAAACGGCACACTTTTTTATCTAATTTAAAGGACTATGGATGACTGAGCAACAAGTACAGTCCTTTTTCTCCTTAATCAAGGTAAGACACTTCTGATCTTGTCTCTTGTTAATGAGTGATACAAGGAATGCAACAGTAGCCCATTTCCCGAAGACGTTTTTTTCCGTGGTGGCTCTTGATGCACTGGCTCCAGCCTCATCCCACTCCTGGTGAAGCTCTCCCAAGGTCTGAAATCTGCTTTGCTTGACAGTCTTAAGGCTGCATTGGCACCTTATCCTAAGACTTTTCCTTTCCTGCTAACCCATGAACATGCTTAAATACAGTACCTTCTGTGGCTTGTAGTACTCCCCATGCGTATACTGAATGAGGCGGAGAAATACACAGTATTTATACAATAGTAAGTTAATAAAATTTTAAATGAAATATTTTAATATTTTAATTTACAGAATTTGTGATTTTCATGATCTATATAAGCTATAGACATCAAAACTATTAGTAGTATTAGGTTAAGCAGTGAGACCTGATCACTGATCCCAGAGAGTAGTACACAAGTAGAGGAAGGGAACAAGAACTGACCTTTAATGAGGTCTGGCACTCAGGCTTTGAGGCTGGCTGTAGTACATGGTCATATTGGAGAAATGACAAAACCCATCAGTGAAAATGATTTGCAATTATACTTGTCAAGTTCTTTTATTCCAATCTTGTCAATATGTTCCATGATTGTTTTTTTGTTTTTTTTTGGCACAAAAAGAAGTGCACTAAAGGGCCAATCCCAAAGTAGTGTCACAAACATTCATTTTCTAGAATGTTACTGTATGCCGAGGTGTTCTGTTCTCCATTTAGTGGAATTAAGGCCAGGTATGCATTTGGGCATTGGGCACATTCCTGGCATCCAACTACACGCAGGCTCATCTATCAACCTGTCAAATGGTGAACTTTGATTTATCTGCTTCATAAAAAACTTTACCACACACTTGCTTGGCTATAGAAACCTACTGTATAAAAATTACAGTTTTTGATCTGATGTTTTTTCCAGATGCAGTTCCAGGTTTAGAAGATTATCACTTACCAAGTTGACCAGGAACAGGAAACCTTTAAACTGACTTAATTCAGTTTTAGACTGTGATTTCAGATTTTAGATTATTACTTGTTATACTTTACTGGATGATCTCCATAAAAACTTGGCTGAATTTTCCATGTCATATTGTCTGATGAAGATCCCCCAATTACAGTATAGACCTTCTTTATGGAATCAGCCGGCATGATCCACATTCTTGCAAAATTTGGGTCAAGTTTGCATGAGGTAATAAGTTTTTTTTTTCATTTCTCGGCATATTCCATTTAAATATTGCTTATGTGAATAAAGTATTATTAGCTGAGCTATGAATTTTGCATCTTTGGAGGATTTAGGTTGAGCTTCATAGCAGTGGTCACACTGGAAGACTTTCAGATGTGTTTGGTCACGATGCCACAACATTTGTCAATGGGTTCATGATGTCAGTCATCAGTCATCTTCTATACCGCTTTATCCTGTGTTCAGGGTCACGGGGGGCCTGGAGCCTATCCCAGGAGCCTTGGGGCACAAGGCAGAGTACACCCTGGACAGGGTGCCAATCCATCGCAGGGCACACACATACATACACTCACACAGCCATTCACACACTACGGGCAATTTGGGAACGACAATCAGCCTAACCTGCATGTCTTTTGACTGTGGGAGGAAACAGGAGTACCCGGAGGAAACTCACCAAGCACGGGGAGAACAAGCAAACTCCATGCACACAGAGACGGGAATCGAGCCTGGCCGGGAATCGAACCCGGACCCTGGAGGTGCAAGGCGACAGTGCTAACCACTACACCACCGTGCCGCCCGGGTTCATGATGTGTTCTATATAAAACGCTCATCACAGGATAAATAAAGGTGATCATTCAGATGAGACGGGGTTTGTACAGTATTAGTATTAATGTGCATGGACTCTTTACTCTAAGGGATCAAGTCTCACACACAAGTCTGCTGGTGGAGAAGTGGAGAGTTAATCTAATTAATAATCACAATGACAAATATAAAGCATCATTAAACACATTATGACAATTCCATGTATTAGCTTGCAATATTTATTTAAACACTTATTCTTCTGTTTTTCAGACAAACTTTGATAAGATTCACAAACATCCATCCAAAGTTGACCTCATAGTGTTTTCGAATGTGTTCATATAATATTTAATGAAATAAATATAATGCATGTTTTTTTTGTTTTTTAACTTTCCCCACAGACTCAGCTGTAGAGTTTCTACTGTCTGACTATAGACGATTGATTTAAGCATCACACATTTAATGTACACATGACTACGGGCACATATTAATTTTTTCATTCAATAAATAAAATATACAGTATTGTGCAAAAGTCTTGAGCCACCCATCATCTCTTCATATTCAGCTAAATAAAATGATGTAGATTAAATGAAAGAAATAGGAATAAATGCTTTACAGTGACAGGCTACAATCCAAAAACAGGCTGCTTATGTACAGTAGCAACCTCAGCAGCAGCCTCATTTCCCCTCTCGTCTGTTCCAACCACTCATCATCAGTATGCAGTACTAATCACTGATCTGATCATCTGTTATCATCTGCACCGGGTTCATGCTTTAAAAAATTAGATGTTTTTTATGCTTGGATGTTTCATAGGTCACTGTGTGGTTCAACAATCTCTGGAATACCTGGAGAGATATTCCTCAAAACCACATAAAAAACAAAAAAAGAAAGAAAGTCTGGCTTCTTATTTCCGCAAAATCTGAAGAAATGAGGGGTGCCTCAAGACTTCAACACAGTCCCTATAGACTGGTTACAATTATTTCACAGTACATGAGCTTTAAGAAGCTCTGCGTAGTGATCCGGGCGAAATCTCTGGAGATACACGTCCATTTTCCCCCGGGTTTTCTGCTCGCCGCTAAGACCTTCCAAGAAAAATAGTACAAATATTAATGAATGGTCATGTCTCAATTGTTAACACACATATATTAAAGTGCAATTTAAGCAGCTAATAGGATTTATCGGCCTGTATAACAATCTCAACCTGTACTCTTTAATAAGTATACTCGAATAAAATCATTATCTCATAAAATGTACAATTCATGCAAAATATTATTATAATGTTCATTTGAAAATATCAGAAATTGAGAAATTTTCCCACATATCAGGAATTCGATTCTTGACCAGTTACCTAATCTCTGAGCCGTCTTCTCGATACTCTGCATCGCAGACGTCATCTCTTCCACTTCTGAAACGAGGACTTCGATCTCTCCCACGCAGTAACCAAAATCCGCCTGATCCAGATCGACCTGGACTATTTTGTCGTCCCCCTCGCACTCCAGCGCGTAGGAACACCGCACGGTGGTGTACTCCGCGAAACACTCCAGCTTCAAATCCTGCAGCCATCTTTCAAACTCAGCACGGACGTCATCGGCTTGTTCGGCCTCTAAACAGTCTGAGGAAATGCCCATGACAGCCACGAGTTCAGCTCGGATCTGAGGCACGTCTGTGATCTCTTTATAATTAGTGCACACATCCTGCGCTCTTCTCTCTGCGTCCGCCTGTGACGACGCGGGCCGTTTTAGCTCCCAGGATCCTTCACGTTTTCTCAACCAGCAATCTTTTAGGGTTAATGTGAAGTCTGCGGAGTCGAAGTACCGATCTTTAAACTCGTACTGACCCAAACGTACAGCTGGGAGGAGAGAAGGGGGGGGGGTGTCAATTGTAAACAATTATTTTAATTTTTCATAACGTTCATATATTGTATTTCATATAATTTCAATTCAGCAACTTTCCATATATTCTGAACTGTGCGCATATTACGTGTAATAAATTGCAGCCTTTTGTGATTAAATAATTCCACAGGTCCAATATTGCGATTTCGATTTTTATGCAATTTTATTGCAACACTCATACAATTAGTCTAAATTCCCAGATTAAACCGACCATGCACAGGGAGAACATAAAAACACAGAGGCGAGAACTGAACCCTCAACCGTGGAGGAGCGAGGTCACAGTGCTAACTACCCTGGAGCAGAGAGGGTTAAGGGCCTTGCTCAAGAACACAACAGCAACAGATTAGCAGTGATGGGACTGAAACTTCCAACCTTCTGATAAGAACTACAGAATCTTAATTGTTGAGCCACCATAGCCCTGATTGTGGATGTTTTTAAAGATCAAGCACTGGTCACATGATCACCAGAGTCAAATCACTACTGATCAGCATTGTTCTTTATGATTAATCGCTGATGGTTAGTCTTACCCCATCCCCACACATCTTCATATCAACTCCATGCCTCTATGCCCATAAAACAACCCACCTCCTTGTGCTTCATGAATCCTTACATGGTAACTTCCTATAGCCCGTGTCTAAATGAATACACATACAAACAGCTTGTGTCTGCTGGAACTCTTAAGTATATATAACCTCACGTTAATGACTCGTTTTTTGACATACTGTACTTGTTACAAAACCACCAGGCCAAATGCTTTAATATTAAGCATGGGAATCACCCGTCACCTCCCGATATGATATTACCATGATACCTAGGTGCCGATTCAAATAAAATTGTGATTCTAAATGTATCATGATTTTATAAATGTCACAATTCATTATTACTTTTTGTCAAACTTTTGTTCCAATTGTAAACCTTTAAAAAAAAGTTTAATGGTTTATGAAATGTAGCCCGTTTCTTATAACACTAGTTTTTTCACTTAAAAATGAAAAATTTGGCAAAAATCTACATTTTACTGAGCAGCATGTATCTCTTTCATCTGCAATAATTATTATTTCTAAACTTCTTCTTCTTTGTCTTTCGGCTGTTCCCTTTCAGGGGTCGCCACAGCGAATCATCTGCCTCCATCTAACCCTA
>JAOTQY010000024.1:5054611-5065477 GCA_026413445.1 Dolichallabes microphthalmus | reverse complement strand
CCCCAATTAATCGAGTACTCGTTCTCAAACCTGGGGATTACTCGAAATGAAATATGAACAAAAATGCCCATCCCTAGTTAGAACCTCCAGAAATTAATTTTGAAAAGAGTCAGAAATGTTGTCAGACTATATAGACTCATGGAGATTAATTGTGAATCTAATCAGAGACATTAATCAAGATGATTGTGACTGATCAGCACATTGTGTGTGCTATCTTTAGGTCCACATGTATGTTTAGGATGAAAATGCAAGGAGCCTGGATAAAAACTGTAACATATGCATTATGGTTATTTATATATAGGATTATGGGTAAATCACTGAGCAATGATGCACTGTCACATGGAACATCGCTAGAAGTGTCCTTATTTCAACCAAATATGAAGCCTTTGGCATGTAATCGAAACAAACAAATCCTTACAATCTATTAACAGAGAGAGACCTTTTCATTAACATTGAGAATGTTTGTTTTTAAAATGAAAAAAAAAAAATCAATAAAAATTCAATACAAGGTTAAACGTGTTGTGTAAGATTTTTGCCCTATCTTTGTCCCCCCACCCCCACCCTTTAATACGAAACTCCTTTTGTTTCCCCCCCACAGCTGGTCCTGTCATCATGTCCATTGAAGAGAAGATAGAAGCAGATGGAAGATCAATTTATGTTGGAAATGTACGAGTTTCTTACATTTTTCGATAGGTTGGAAGTAGCTTACATAGGTTACAAGACAGATTGTTTCATTCAGAAAATATGTTGAAATATGTTTAGTAATATTAGTGATTATAGCTGTGTGGTTAAATTAGTTATACAGTTGATCAACAATAAGGTGAAAGCAATAAAATTTGTATTGTGTTGGTAAAATAATAGTCTGCCATTCAAACAATGCAATTAACTTTTTTTCTTTTACAAAATAGTTTTTAATACTTTAAAGCTCTTAGAAATGTAGCCACTTGAGACAAATATTGCTTCTATAGAATAGAGTCGCAAATAGTAAAGCTCAAAAATAGAATTGAATTAAGAGTCTGTCTGAGTTCAAGCTCAAGTGATCAAGGGGCGAGCACCAACACTGCCAAGTTGCTACTGTTAAGCCTTTGAGCAAGACCTTTAACCTAATCTACTCCAGAGTCAGTGTCGTGGCTGGTCCTGCACTCTGACCTCAGCTTACTAACTGGGATATGTGAAAAATTATTTCACTGTGCTGTACAATACATGAGACAAATGAATAAATCTTAATAGTCACTAGTAGTGCTAGTTACTATTAAGCTAGCTTTTAATTTTAGAACATTTTATATCGCATTTATTGCTGGTTTAGAAGTACTACATTCTTTCTACAAATTGAGGAATGTCTTTGTCCAGAACATTGTCATATTTGACATTTCAATAATGTAAGAGGTTTTCGACAACTTGGAACGTCATCATGTCCAAATGTTTGTGTTTTTGTCTATAGGTGGATTACGGAGCAACAGCAGAGGAGCTCGAAGCTCATTTTCATGGCTGTGGCTCTGTTAATAGAGTCACTATCCTGTGTGACAAATTCACAGGACACCCGAAAGGGTAATTGACAAATTTGCTACTGCGTTCCTTCACTCTTCATTACTCTCACTTTCTTTCCTTTCTTTCCTAGCTCAAGCAACAATATTTTTTTTATACACCCTATATTGCTATTATGATTTTTATTTTCTTCCTTTTGGTGTATGGCCTTCATCTATTCTCAAAGTTTCTAGAGAAATATCTGTTTTGTAGTTTCGGAGTAGTATACTGTGAGAGATTCGGCCTTGAATTTCCAGTGAACATGTTTTTCACCTTTCACTCAATATAATCCTGTATCATAAAAGATCCTCCTGTAAATGCTAAAAAATCTTTAAATTAAAGTAGTTTTTATTCCTTTTTTATATATATATAAATAAAAAGACATTCTACTGTGTAATTATTTTTCTGTCTTTAGCCTGCTGATGTCGTCATTATTTCTTTAACCAGTATGAGCCAAGTATGTTTCTCCTGATTGTATGTTTAAGAAAGTTCTTTGTTTATATTTCAGGTTTGCATATATCGAGTTTGCAGACAAGGAATCGGTAAGAACAGCAATGGCACTGGATGAGTCCTTATTCCGAGGAAGGCAGATAAAGGTAAACATGTTTAAACACACAAGATACATTGATCACATACAAGTTCAAGGAATCTCAGATACAAACTTTCCCAACCATTGGCCCACATAACTACCCATAAAAGAATACAGAGGCACATTGACGGCTGTAGCTCAATATTTGACCGTGGTAATTAGAGAAAATGGGAATTACTGATATATCTAGCTCAGAATTTACTCAGATCACACTGTTTCTTAGCAACTTGTGAACATTTTTCAGGTCGGAGCAAAGAGAACGAATCGACCCGGTATCAGCACCACAGACCGCGGGTTTCCTCGGGCCCGGTTCCGCTCACGTGGAGGAAGTTTCTCGTCTCGGGCTCGGTATTACAGTGGATACACACCACCCAGAGGAAGAGGACGGGCCTTCAGGTGAACAGAAGACGCACCTCAGTCTTGCACACTACATGTTAGATTATTGAAAGCGATCCAGTGGTTACATTTATCCAAAACGAGCTTGTTGAAAGATTTTGGTATTAAACCAAAAAAAAATTGTGTACACACCTAGTCACACCCAAACAGTATATACTAAAGTCTAGGAAGTATATTGTCATTTTAATAAAAAATATTAGCTCAATATTTTTTATTATGCTATGTGCAGGGTAAAATAAAACTGACATGCTTGTGCACTGAGTACGGAGGCATCGACTCGGTCAGATAAGTCACAAGTTACAATCTTAATTTTATTTTAGCTTCGGTTCTACAGTGATTCCTGGACGATGATTTAATGGAATTAACATATCATTAGAAAAAAAAAATAAAGCTTTTTCTTCAAACAGAAATGGCTTTACATCAGCATGCTTGTTGCTTGTGTGCACAGTGTATTGCTGAAGCATATGGTTTGTATGCTGTACAAACTGTCCAGTTCGTCGGAAATTTCAGTAAAAAAAAAAAATTTCTTATTGCGCGTCACAGATCTCTCAAAGTGAGTGCACTAGTATGCATCAGATTACATTACTCTAACTGAAATAAGCAGCCAACTCCTGCCTTCTGCTTTTCCCATTTCTGATTCAGTCAGGAAAATTGAGGCATCTCATAATGAGTCATTGCGCAATAAGCCTGGCTTTAATTCTTCCTCCTGTTCTTTTAATTTCTGAAAATCACTTAATAGTTCCTTATAGAGTAAGACCATCTACTCACACATTTTTTGTCAGCTGCTCATTGGACCATCCCACATCTTGATCAGATGTCATTAGGGCATTCGACAGGTCGTTTGCCCCAAACCCTGAACCTACCCCCACCCCCTAAACCGCGCTTGAAGATTGAACTAAAAGAGCCAACTTGTGTGTTAAAACAGCCTCTAATCATACAGCGTACGCTCTACAAAATGAAGAACCGTTCACATTTAGCCAAAACCAACAGGTTTGACCATGCAAATTAAGACCAAACTAATGTTCGCTATTTCAGGCACTTTTTAAAGATATGAAGCGATACTATATACGTTATAGTTGCTCACATTGCATTCAGAGTAGTTAAAATTAAAATGTTGGTACTTGTAGTAATATTAGAAACAGTTTTATCAGTTAAGTAATGCATTCCAAAAGGTTTACACAAGATTGAGGGAGGGAGAGTGAGCAAGCACGAACAAGGACCCCTTGTGGACTGGTGTGCTTTTTTTGTTTTTCAAACGAGCCAGATTTCTCAGGAACATATTATATGTTGAGGCCAAACGCTTATTTAATATCTGGGATACAGGGGAGTAATCGGACCTCCTTCTACATATTATATAATCGATCCCTGGCACATTTCTCATAGCTAGGCGTCAATAATATATAATTTAATATACAAGATGAATTTCGTACATCCATATTTCACTTCCAGAATAGAGGTTTCATTCCTGCAGCCTGATATTGATTTTAAGTATTGCATTATTCTGTATATTGTGACCTGTGCTCTTATTAAGCACCCAATGAGTGGGGGGGAGGGGGGGAGTGGGTGTGTGAGACTAAGCTGTGTTTGCATCTTTCTCTCGGATGTTCTTGCATGTTTGTGTGTCTCAGATGTTTTGCGGAGACACTGCATGTCAGCCATGTATGTGTTTGTGCTTGAAGTTTGTTTCCATCCACCTGTTTTACACACAAAAGGCATTACAGTTTATTATTGCAAAGATTAGGTTTGGTTGAGTTCATGCCAGCGAAGAGCTTGAGAAAATGTAGTCTGTTATCTTGTTGTGAATGAAATCTGCAACGTTTTGCACTCTTTCACAGTGGATGTGGCAAAGCCATTAAGAGTCCAAGACCATAGATGAAATTCATTGTTTGTACGTTTTTAATAGGTCCGCTATTAGATCGTTCGCTGCATTCCAAATGGCACACGGTTCATAGTCAAAGAGAGAAAGACAGGCTTCAGGCAAAACAAACAGGTTTGGTAGACTGTTGATAGACACCATCAATAAGTTTTTACTAACTTGTCTCACAGTCAGAGAAAGAAAAGGTGCTTTTATTTGTTTTGGCAAGACATTGTTGTAACTGCATTATATATGTGAACCAAGGACACACACAAGCCTGGCTGTTGGTTAGTATAGGATAAAATCTGAACCTTTAGGACACTAACACAATAGGTGGTTATCTCACATTTAAACAATTCGTCCAGCGGCAGCAAATATGTTTGAGCTACCATCAGGTCATGTCACGGGTAAGCTGAAACATTAGCCAACACATTTTTCTGCCATTTTGATCAGAGACATTTACCAGAAAAGGATGAAGACCGGCTACGTAAACCTGCCCTCTCAAGGACTCAAGTACTGCTCCCCTGACTTGTGATACATTTTTTTACTTATATATTTAACATTTTAATTGACAACAATTTTCATCCTAGCCAACCTTAAACATGCCCAGAACACACATCACGAGAGCGCGTCCGACCGTATACCACCATAGCAGGAAAAGATAAAAAAAAAATTCAAGACGTAAGGTGGAGTTTATACCGAACACGTATTGCTTTTACACTATTTAGGTAGAAACATCATAAGTCAAGTTATTGAAAGTCAGGGGTGCTCTGTATACACGAATAGCATATTATAATCCATAATTAGTGCAAATGTTTGAGTTAAATTTGTAGTCACTTGCTGTTTTTTATTAATTCATGCTCTGCTTCCTTGTTCGCTAATGGATTGATTTGTCCAAGCCTCCTACTGGTCTCCAAGTAGTTGTTACTGAGTGGTATACTAGAAGCAGCATGTGATTTGAGACACTGTCCTTGGTATTGTAGCATAAAAGGTGTGATTTGGATAAAGTTATGAAGCTATGCAGGGATTGGAGTCGAGCGAATGTCGAGTTCCCGGGTGTGTGTGCTGAGCTTTTCATTGCTGTGTGTTTGGGTGCTGCTATTCTGATGTCATCTCGTTACCCCCATTGAGAATATTAATGAAAATACAATACAAGCACATTTAATTTATCTTTTTGTAAAACATCTGGATGGAAATGTTGTGTGTCCATCATCTCTCCCCTACAGTGACGAAAGGAGCCCTAACAGAGAGAGATAAAGAGGGAGAGAGGATGTCTTCACCCCCCCCCTAGATTTAACACTATAATGCCTTTTTTCGTAGTAAAAGAAGCTGAAGACTTCATATTATAATACAGTAACTTGTATTAAAAAAATTATAAAGAAAAAAATAATTTTTCAGTAACAGACAAGATGGTATACATAACAATAATAACTGGACACTCTGTATACCTGAAAAGTATTTGTATAGGAAGAATGGCTTACCTGTCTCTCAAATATTAAGCCCCTTTTTTGTACGCATAACAAATTTGGTGTCCTCCATCTTCAACCAAAAAAAACTCACCCTCTTTTTCTCTCTCTTTTTTCCAGGGGCCGAGGGCGATCAACATCGTGGTATTCCCCTTACTAATAACTCCCCACTGTCATTTCCCCTTTTTACTGTCATCCCTCCTTTCCTTGTTTAAAAAAAAAAAAAGAAAAGAAAATAACCCCTCTCAATAAAAGAAGAAAAAAAAAGAAGACAAAAAAGACAAAAAAAAACAGAGGGAGGAAATAGAAAAAGAAAAGAGCATCTCCCGGACAGACTGACTGACTGACTGGTGTGTGTGTTGCGCGCGTGCGTGTTGCAGTCACCCCGGTAAGGTACAGAGATATTGGGGCGGTTCTTGGTTGGCATTTGTGAAATGTTTAGAGAAGATGGTGTGATCTCAGGCTGCAGATGTGTCTCCTTTGGTCTGGCTGTGAGTTCTTCACACAACACAAGGAGCAAACTGTTGTTTTATTTTTTTCCCCCGTCTTTTCTATTGTACATTTTGAAGATGTATGAAAAATCCCCCCGAAGTGATATCGCTGTATGTTGAAATAGATATGAGGTTGCCAGAATTTTTTCTTTTTTTTTTGGAACTGTTAATTCACCCATCTTCTTTGTTTTAATGTTCACTTCTTACCCTTGTTTGTTTCTCTCGCTCACCTGCATTCTTCCTCTTTCTGATACAGCTTGCAGTTCAGTTCAGGGTGTTTTATGTTTTTTTCCCCCTTCAATAGTGTTCAGCTTCATAAGACATGCCAAGCTTATTTTCCCTCCTGATTTATTCCCCAACCCTTTCTTTGCATTGTCAGCAATTTCTTCCCCGTTGACTCGTGGTATTTGGCTCTTTGAACATTGACACCTTTTTTTCTTTTCTTTTTACTTTGATCCCATTGCTCACCTCCTTTACCTTCTCTTTCAATCTCCTTTCCCCTTCTTTACTTCGCCCACTAACGGCTCCAAGGCTTTGAACAATACCGAGGCCATTTTCAGCTTTCTGATTTCTTCCCATCTTGTGCCTCCCATCTTTTTTCTTGCTGCACACTTGCATACATTTCAGATGATACCCCCCCTCCCCCACCACCCTTTTTCCGAGGCGTCCTTGTCTGGTTCGTTTTCTTCTTTTTCTTTCTTCCCTCACTCTCTCTCTCTTTGTGTACTAGACCACTTCTTGTCGTTTCAGGTTTCAGGACCAGTGGAGGCTGAGTACTCCTCCTCCCCCTGTGGCTGCAGCGCCCCCTACAGTCTCACCATCGTCTCTTTCTCTCTCTGCTCCCTCTATCCCTCTATCCACACTCATGTGGGGGGGCGGGGGTGGGGCACAGGGTGACCCCCGGCCCATTTACTACAACAACAAACGTTGAAAACATGCGCACTCACATGCACTAACATTCACACACACACCACATATACACACGCACACACTCACCACCACATATTTATATAGCGAGAGCGAAGCAGGTGGTTATAATGGGAGAGAACGAGACGGTGAGGACAAGAACAGGTTAAAGGTTAAAAGGGAGGGATTCATTCTTAGGGCCCTCAAGGAACGATTCTGGGGATTTAAGGCTATTTAAGAAAGAAAAGAGCAAAGCTTTTATTTGTCGGGAGGGCGGGAGTTGTGTGTTGGGTTTTTTTCTTTTTGGGTTTTTTTTTTTTTGTTTTGTTTGTTTTGAGACAGGGAAAGGGGTTTGGGGGGGGGAAGTTTGGCTTTTTTATTTTTTAACCCATGAGTCTGTAATTAGAAAAAAAAATAATAAAAGATTGTAAAAATGAAATTGTTTGGTCTTTATTTCCCCTCCACCCTTGCAGTGGTTCTCTCTCCCCCCCCCATTAAAATGTCTTTATTTTACTTTTTTTATTTAAGCAATATCGCACATGAAGGGGATGCTGTTGCAAACAAAAAAATTATTGGGGGTGTTTTGTCTGATACAATCTTCTACTCAAATAAGCGCTCTCTACAGCTGTGGTGAACAGAACAGCATTTCAAACTGCCGATTTAAACTTCCAGTCTCACAAAATAAAAAGCTATTACTTCTGCATTTAAAAAGTGGTATACCTGTGATGGACATTGTTCTGTTGATTTTCAAAAAACAATTGTCTTTTTTAGCTCTATTTAATATAAGAAAGGAATTTACTCTAGGATCTTTTTTCCTCTGTTTATAATTCATAGTTTTAAAAATAACTGACCAGACTAGGAAATTGGATTTATTTATTTTTATTAATTGTCCGGATGTAGGCAAAAGAAAACCATCTCGTCTCAATCCAAGCGTTGACGACCTCTACTTGCGTTTCTTGAACACTGGAAAATGAGGAAAGTCATCCAAAATTAATTTTAAACTCTGACTTTAACAACAATGTTTAATTAGGAAAGTCTGGCTTACATTTCTTTTTGTTTTTCTTCTTCAGCAATTTCTTCTTCTTTTTGGGTCTGGGATTATCCAAATCCTAGAATGAAACAGCACATACATTAGATCTTGTTTTTATCTGAAACTGTTTAGTTGGTTTCCAGGTTCCACCCCAAAACTGTAGAAAATCTTTTTATAAAAAAACAAGAAACAGTCTACCAAAGTCTTTATAGCGCCATTTCTGCTTTTAATAGCTGTTATTTTTCCTTATTTCTCGCCAGATTGGGGCTTTTGCATGATTGGCCTGAACAGTTTCAGGCAGGCAACATTAAGCTAAAGCCATCCTTTATTTGTCTCTCATTTTCAGAAAAGATAACCAACGACTCCTCAGTGGAACCCCATGAGACAACCCTAAATTGTTTAATGAAGACCTTCTGATCTAAATGTCTTGGGGCCATATTCACAAAGCTTCTAGTAATCCTCTCAAACCACTCCTGTCATCTTAAATTTTTTCTTTGTCCTTTCCACCATTTGTTCCTCTGCTTAAACTACTGACCTTCTCCCTGATATATCAGTTTGTCTCACTCACCGGCGCCTCTCCTCCGGTCAGCGCTGTGATGTCACCGAAGTGTGTGATGCTATTCAGCTGTGAGGACATTCCCATCATGCGTCTCTTCTTGGCCTTCTGATCTCGTGAGACACTTAGACGCACCATCATGGACTCCTCATAGTTTTTCCTGAGATATGATTGAACACAAGAAGCATTCAAAGAAGATGAAACGTTGATCGTTTAATTTCTACAGACTTTAGCGAAAAGAGAGATGATTTAGCCCAAAGCATACAGTAATAAGAATCTCAGGAATTGCATTCAGAGGCACACAGACACGCAGCGTTTTAAAAAGGTTATGCTGATGGTTACCGGTAGTGGGTTTGTAATGATGCTCAGACGAAACTGAACAAAGCCTCTAATAATTTGCAATACATTGCAACTCTACTAAATGAACTTCTCTGCAGCAGCAGGGGTAAGATTTGGTCTTGCTTTCATCATGGTGCTTGATGTTTTTTTTTTTTTACAAATGCACTTGACAATACTGTTCTTGCAAAAGAACTATTCCAGAACTGCTGACCTCCGTGTCTTAAAACAACAACTAATTGTTGTTAATGCTGTAATATATACACTATAATAATTAACTATTTAACTATTTGGGCTATTAAACGGTTTTGCGGAAGACATGCTGACTGTCTCATACATGATAAATTATGACTGAACGATTATTGATCGCTCACATGGTCAATAATCGGTTAAGAAAAATGGGAAAAATACTATATATTACTTATAAACTGCTACATGAATTAAATCCAAACATTTAATCATTAAATCTAAGCATGTTTCATTTAAGTTTTCGATACATGCCCGTCTAAGATTTTGTTCATGTATGCATGTTTTTTAAACTTATTTTTGAAACTGAACTGCATTCTTTATCTCTAAATAAATGATATCTGAAGTGACCTGGAATGAATGACCAAGCTGCCCCACCCCTATTGTTGCTCCGCCTCACCTGTGCTGTTCCTCTCGGATGTCTCGCTCAGTCTGAAAGTCTTGGCGGTCGCGGATTTCCTCGGGTGCGTCGCTGTACTGCTGCCGGAGCTCCCCGATCACCGAACTGCGAAACGCCGCTTTCTTGCGCTTCTCCACAAGCTCCTTCTGTCTATCGGCCTCCGTCAGGTCACCATCTGTGTGAAGAAACGTCAAAACGAGAGGAAGTGAACCAAGTGTGTAAAGTTTCAGGTTTGAAAAATAAGTTCTGATGATAAACCTTATTGTGATAGATTTATACAACAATTCAGTATTAAATTCCCACAGGGATCAAAGTGAAATCAGACAAGGTTTAATATTAAATGTTTAATTAAATATACATAATATAATGAACATTGTGGATGTAACATTAGCAGGCGGACTGGAACTGACTACTGTATCACCATCAGAGATAGTAGTGTAGAGACAACATGTTGTAAGTATGAATTAAGCTGTAAAATAACACTTGAAAGAGACTTTTTAGACGTCCACATGGGTCTCCAGTATGAATTTACAAAAGAAAAAAAAGCATTGAGAAAATACATTTCTTACTTTTTGTATTTCACTGGGGTTTTAAAAAGCCAATTAGATTTTACACATAAGGCCTGAGGTGTGTTCCCTTAATAAATGAAATCATCATTTAAAAACAGCATTTTTATATATAAAAAAAAAATTCATAGCATTGTAAGAACCTACTCCCCCACGCCTGCTTGTTTCTCTGAGTTGGAGCATTAATAGGCCTGCTGTAAGGAACCTGCTGGAGCACATGTTAACTAAAAAAAAAGTTACTCTGCACAAGTCTTCACCACATGCAAACTACTGAGGAAGAATGTTTGACTGACTTCTAGTCAGTAGTTGTTGCTTAAAATATACAGTGGATTGCAAAAGTTTTCGGCCCCCTTGAACTTTTCCACATTTTGTCACATTACAGCAGTGGTTCTCAACCTTTTTTTGCAGTGGGCCGCACTATGTCCAACTTCAAGTCTCACGGGCCGCATATTATTTACATATGACGTCATCAACGCTCAATAACCAGATATTATGCATCTAAAAT
>JAOTQY010000024.1:5011301-5022321 GCA_026413445.1 Dolichallabes microphthalmus | reverse complement strand
TGTGTGTGTGTGTGTGTGTGTGTGTGTGTGTGTGTGTGTGTGTGTGTGTTTGTGTGTATGTGGGTGTGTGTGTGTGTGTGTGTGTGTGTGTGTGTGTGTGTGTGTGTGTGTGTGTGTGCTAGTTCCCTGCTACTACAGTATGGGTTGCCTCTTCAAGGTGCACATTGTGCCCTGAGCTCCCTGGGATAGGCTCCTGGTCCCATTCAAAAGTAAACAGGATAAGTTGTACGGATTAATAAACTGAATTTGAGCCACACAATAGAAGCCGGAGAATCAAAGTCCTAGTGAGGCTATGAATTCGAAAGCTGAGTGCTCATTAGCTACAGCACACACCACAATCATTAGCAATGAGTGCGACTCGGAGAGAGAGTGTGTGTGAGAGAGTGAGAAAGAGAGAAAGAGCACCTTATGCCATACTGTTTCCATCTGAGTCCAATCCTGTGAGTACACACTGTTTTTTTTCTTGGAAAGCAGTCACTTGGGAAAATGAGACAATGAAGGAATTAAAAAAGCAAAACAGCAGAACCATCTCTTTTTTTTCTGTTTTCTAATTATGTGTAGAATAATCTATTGGACAATCTTTTTCTCTTATTTCACCTTATAGCTCAGCTTTAAAACAACCAGTGTCATGTTTTACATAGAGGCAATTACATTTCTAGCATCATGTATTATTAAATTTATTTTTCCTATTATATCACAGAGGTTAACCTATAATGCAAATTTTTTTATTAGATAAATAATGATCCTCGGTTTTATCTATTTGTGGACATGAAACAAGTTGGTCTCTTTTATCAGTTTATTGGAGCTATAAAATAAGTCGTTTTCTAACCAGTCACATTCATTTTTTTCCCTCTGGAAGTAAATGATATAAAAAATGCAACTTGTCTGGTTAAAATGAAACCACAAAACGCTCATTCTTCTCTTCTGAAGGCTCTTGAAGTTTACAGTTTTTTCCTAAGAAAAGTGCTGAAACTGGACACAAATGTCCAATTAAATGACATCTCGATTGGACAATTATCATAATCATAATTATAATACATGTACTTATGCATTATAATGTAAAGAAGTTAACTAAAATGCATTTTATGTAGTACCTTAATGCCTCTAGAGCTGGGATTGGTGTGTGTCTGTGTGCGGGTGTGTGGCACTGAAAGAACACACTCCTCCGCACTAAATCAATCGCTATAACCCCAGGAGTTCGACCTCTGTGAAAAGGAGACCAGTCATGCAATTCATATGGACATGGACCATCAAAAAGGAGTGTGTGGTGTGTGTGAGGATGAGTGCATGTGACCGCACCACAAGTGGCATCACCGCAGGACCTCCAGCAGTGTGGTTCTGTCTCTAACTAGCACTCTCTCTTTCTTTCGTTATTTCTCCTCTGTTTCTCTCAGCTCTCCTGCTGCTCTGTTTTACTGTTGTGGAATAACTGTAAAACAGAGACAAAAGCAAAACACACACACACACTCACTCACTCATTCACGTGATGGCCGAGCCCATTGTATTCAGCATGTGTGGCGAGACCTCTTTCGCATGTCATGAATGACAATGCTTCCTTCAACCCTGTAACAATGTTTTGTTATAAATGTAAACCCTGATTCTTGAAAAAAGTAAAAAAGAATAATAATAATAATAATAATAATAATAATAATAAAATTCTGTAACAGAGAACTTATATCTAAAAAAAACAGGATCTGAGGCTGCTTAAATCCAAAATATCACTATTTAAACACCTTCCTCTTGCTAACACTTAGCAATGTTCTAAGTCACTTAGCTAGGTAATGAGCTTAGCCTGTGAATAACATCAGAATATTTATTCAATCTTATATTTTATAGTTACAGCCACTACCTAAATAACTAGCTAACTAGCTAAATCAACTCCTGACAGCTTTTTGGCATAACTTAAGTCAGCTAGCTATATTTAATAGCAGGTTATATGACCAAATTGCTAGCTAGCTGTGTTGCTCTGTTTTTTTTTTTTTTTTTTAATTTAATGCTATGTTATTTAATTTCAGTTAAGCTAACAGTATTTTTGAAATTATTATTTAGTAATACTTTTTGGTCAACAGTGTATTCCTAGGCTTATTTTTGCTGATGGATTTTACACTTCTAAGGTCATTCTTATGCATGAAAACTACACAAGTTGCAAATTTTATGTATTATTTAACCTAACTTGTCATTATTAATTAGCAAATGCATTCCTTTGGTGGAATGAACAAAAAGTCACCAGTCATACATCTTGTAAATTCAGGAATCTTGGAATTATGATCCAATAGAAAACAACATTGTGGGCTAATAATAATTAAACAATTAATTATTAAGTAAGAATCATAGCAAACTTTATTTTACTAATACTGCTTTTCTCCCACAAATGTGAAAAATATAAACCAGCTAGGATGCTAATATTACCACTGTGGAATATTATCACTTTACAACTCTCATCACAACAGCATTAGCTCCATGTATATGGAATAGTCTATTCTATGTTTTGGGATAATTTTCCATCACATTCCTGTAAAGTTCTCAATAAACAGTCATTAATCAAGACCTTGATCAATGGAGCAATTTAATCAATTTGTTGAGCTCTGAAGCTGAAGAACCCAAAATAAAAGCAGTGTGTGCGCATGTGTGCTTGTGTGTGTGCTGTCCCAAGAGACTGACCCTCAGTAAAGGTTTACTGAAGCTGCAGACAAGCATCTGTCCATCTGCCCTGCTGCTACTGTCATCTGGACAATCTGTGTCTCACTGTCCTTCTCTGTTTTTTTTTAGCCAATATGAAGCAGCTTTACTGTGTTTAATCTGCCTTTCAGCCGATGAGCCACATTCAGGCTGTTTTTTTTGCTTCGTTTTCTTCTTCTGAGGATTATCTCTACTGTCCCAATGGAAATCAGCATCATCATCACAACACTCAACATGTCAGCAAGCTGCTCTGGAACCTACTTCATTTTTTTCTCTTATATTATAGGAGAATTTCATTTTCATTCAGAATGTCTTAGAATTTGCTTAAAATGTTGAAACAGAATATACTATTTTCGTTGCAATTTTTTTAATATGAATTTCTCACTATAAGAAATTCATGTGGGCTTAACCAGTAAAATAATATACAGTAATGTAATAATATAACATCATGAAATGAGTGTAAAATAACCATATAGTACCTTTATAATTCTGGGTCACTTTGACGTTTAATTAATGTTTTTAAAAGTTAGAACAGAAGCAATGCTGAAACAAATGCAAAAAAGTTATTTAGAACCTGCTTTGCAGATGGATTTAAATAATATAGTGACAAATTTTCAAAAATATTCACTACTTTTGATCAAAGTTCTAGTTAACTGCAACCTTGAATAAGTTTGGTTCAATTTCTTTAATCTTATATATACTGTGTCAATGAGTATCAAATAAAGAAAAAGTGTTGGAAACTAATGCATTCATATACCCTAATCCATAATGTTGTTGTTGTTGTTTTTTTCTTCACTTTTTTTCACTCTTACCTGGACACACACCTACTCTCCTGAGGCTGGTGGAAATTTTACTGCCTAGTTTTTTCATCAGGATTTATCAGCATGGAGATTGTATAATACAAATTTGTCATTGTTGTAAAATCGAATGCATTGCCAAACTAATTATTAACCAGGAACAACCAAGTAGTATGTACCTCTTTTTCAGTCTGTTCGGAGTGTGTGCGTCACTTTAAAGCTACATTTATGGTTGCACTCAGCTAAGAGCCTGAGGCTGGTTTGAGACCAGTTCTGTGTTGTGTGCTCATGCTATTAGAGAATCAATAAGGCTAATTGTAGTGACTGGAGGGGCAGCTGAAATAGGAACTGACAGGTAACCATTTACAGTGAGGTGTGTGAGTAAGAGAGAGATAGAAAGATGGCAGATCTTCTATGCAGTAAGGGCGTTTGTAGTTTTCTTTAATTTGACACAACATTTCACCTAATCAAACTTTGTTGAGCTATTCAGTATCTCAAATATTTGTGCTGATGTGCTAAGACATACTGTTTTATTAAATACTTCACTAAAGGATGTCTCAGAGACTGCTATAGACCGGAACAGTGGGCATCGGACGTTAGTTAAGTATGCAGGATAGAAATATTTCAGTGTATTATAGGTATTTTGTACGTGCTAGGGCACTTAATTTGATACAATCCAGTTTCATTGCTTTGTCAGATTTAATAAGTACACTGCATATGCTTCCAAATGTGACTGTGAAATTGTGAAACCAGCAAAATAGTACACTATAAACTGAGTAGTTTTTAATTTTAGATACATACAACAAGTCAGATAAGAGGTGTGGCTAATTATAATGCATGTTACCTCCAGTTTTGCCATCCTTGTTAGATATATTAGCTCATAGTTTCAAAACTGAAAAACATATTTGTGCTAAGGGGAGCAGTCATTACATTGAGATTTCATTTTTTTTGTCAAATGTCACTTTGTCACAAAATGTCACAACCACACACTGTCTTGGAAGATATGGTTCTTAAAGGGTTGGTTAGTTTTCTATAGTGATTCCTTTAAGATGAATACTTAGGGCTGTACACATGTACATAAATACATGATTTTCATATGTGTTCACCCCTTACCATCCCAATAAAGTCACCTTAGGATTCAGTCATAACACTACAAAATGTGGAGAAGTTTAAAGGGGTCAGTATTTCTGCAAGCCAATGTGAAAAATGAGTAAAAACTGAAAATACTATTTAGAATATCAGATTTGAACACATGCAGTACACATTTTGCCTTATACAACCCCACCTATAGACCTTTTGCGCCTGATTGCTACAGTACATACTAAACCAGTCACCAGCACTTTCAGCAAGAAAACAACAAAAGCTACAAAGCTAACTAGATTCAAACACAAGACTGAATCCCAAATCCCTTTCTAACCTGTGGTCAAGAGCACTACTTCAAGCCTGAAACAGTTAGCTTTTCAAGCTATTAATTAGAAAACTTAAAATGTCAGAATTAATGAAGGTTATCTGCACATTATTTTATAAAGTGTAAATCACAGCTTTTTCCATAGCATTATCTCATTGCAACGGAAACAATCATGATTGCTAGCAAACACACCAAATACAGGAGGAATCACATATTTGTACACTGTCTGAGGTAATCATGTTATTATAACAAATCATAAACATAAATGAATATCCATATTACTTTCTTCATCTATTTTCACACACTTGTTTTTCTTTTGAATATGTTACCAAGTCCACAAATCAGCAAAAATACATAGCCTAATGTCGGTTAATGGGACTTCTGTTGTCTGCTGTCTGTGACCGATGTCATGGTAGACACTTGTCTGCCAAAGGTCAGTACCACGCTATTATCTTGACTTGTGTAAGCACCACATTCCTTATTTACATCCCTGTAGTTCTTATTTAGAAAGAATTATTACTTGGAGGTCAACATTGAGCATAATAATCCATATCCACGCCTCAGAGGAGAAATCAGAAATATCAAATTAAGAGTAAGATGAATATGAATTATAGATCTCTAGTGGTGAGGGGGCAGAGTTTAATAGCTTATGAGGTTCAATCAATGCCTATAAACAAGCATATAAAATCCAGGAGAGATAGAGAGAGAGAGAGAGAGAGAGAGAGAGAGAGAGAGAGAGAACATGAAACTTAAGAATTTTTGTATAAAAAATGTTTTATTGCTTTTTAAATAAAATTTAATTGAATTGAATATACTGTATATTACTGTACAATATACTGTAAGTTTTTGGTCAACTAATAGAAAGAAAGACAAAAGTAAAGAGATGACAAATGTGAAGCTATTCTAAATTTTATTTAATATCTAGCAATAACTTGTGGTAACTTTAGCTAGCTAGAGATATTGATAACAACATCTTCATTGATAGCAAAGTCTTCAGTAAATCATAAAAAAAAACTAACACCAAGTTCAATACAAGCCACATGTACGTTTAGCTTTAGCTATCTGCTTAGCTAGCTAACAAATATTACCACAGGAGGTTATTTCTAGCTATTAACAAAAAGAATGGAATTAAGAAATGAGTATTAGACAAAATCAACATAAAATGTTATGTTCATTAATGGCTAGTAATAACTCATGTTCCAACATTCACTACTTTTTACTACTTTCATTCCATAAATTCAAGCATTTGCTAGCAATATATCTGAATTACAGTGGCTAACCTGGTTAACGTTTTTTAAATAGAAAAAAAAAACAGAAAATGTTTAAGTTTGGAAAAATGTCTTTACAACAATTCTTTGGCTAGCATTTTAGCTTTGTTGTTCTCTCAGCCTTGCTAGCTATGTTGTGTTTAAAAGGCTTTTAAAAACAGCAATTTTTATGAGCATTTTAGTGCCTTCAGTAGAATTTAGGCTGCCAAATAGTAAAGATAACGACTTTTTTTCTACCCTGGTAATGTTATCTGTTATCTAACTGTAGTTAGTCCACATTAATTGTTAGTGTGTATTTGACTGATGACTGTAAGGTTGAAGGGTGACGTAAACGTACATGCACTGATAAAGTAACATGTAATTAGGCAGAGTGCTTCTCCCTGTCTCTTGCTCTCTGTCTCTGTCTCTCTCTCTCTTTCCTTTACACACACACACACACACACACACACACACAAACTGGGCGGCAGATGCCAGAAAGGTTGCTTTTGTTTTCTTGTGCCTTCACTATACACACCTCATCTGAGCAGTCTATTATCATTAATTTGCTGTTGGGGGAGGTTCATGCCCCTCCTCTCCCACCCCTAGTCATCACTTAGTAAAACACACACATACACACTACAATTAACAAATAACATGCATAAGATAGTTACGTTACTGCACGTGAGCAAATTTACACACACACACACACACACACACACACACACACACACACACACAAACCTGTGTTTTATTGAGCCTATATATCATTCAATCTCCAGCAACTCTCAAAAATAAGTGTGAAATGATCCAGTTAGCAAAATTTTTTAACCAGAAAAAAAACTTTCTGTTCTAGTTTGACGCTGAACTGAGTTAATGATATATCATGTTGATTCAGACAAATAACGCCACCACGCATATTGTGTAAAATGATTCTTTACTGACTTAACGAGATTACTCATTATTCATGCTGTATGATTTTTTGATAGGGATACAACGCCATGTTTTAGCTTATAGCTATAGTAAATAGAATCACGAAAAAATTACATTTGCAATACAAACATGATTAGTTACATGAACAATGATGGCAACTAAAACTAATAATAATCAATTATAAATAAAATTTTAATTTGTACAGCGCAGTTTGGATATCGCAATTTGCTGCAAGCTGAAACAAACAACAAAAGACCACTTCTAGTTAAAACCATACACTATAATAAATTAAGACTTGTTAAATCACAACATATAAATCTCACAAGAGGAAATTTGAATAAATATAAGCTTCTTCCATATGCAATAAATAGAATAAAACATGATGAATCGAAGACTGAAAGTTGAATACTCATTGATGTCCATGACTGCATCACGGATGTCTTTTCTGCCTTTTCCCCCCATGACGCTTTTGTGTAATTTCTCTAGTGTCCTCAGCGTGCTTTTAAGGATTAAGAATCCTTTATTTTCAAGAATCCTTTTGTTTTCAATGATTGTGAAATCATGGTTGATTGTTTCGTTTGACATGACACAATTGCTTAATTCAATAATTTTCCCTTGTAACTTCTTTATCCTGGTCACAGTTAAGGAAGACCTGGACTGTATCCTGGGAACATGGAAATTGAGACTGGTAAACACTATTCCATCACAAGGCACCATGCACATACTGTACATTTGCACCAAGGGGCAACTTAGTATAGGCAGTATAGGAGTTTAAATGTTTTAGGAGGTGGGAGAGAACCCATGCTGACACAAGAAGAACACTTGAAACTATATATAGACAGTAGAATGAGGACTGTTCAGGACTGGAAATGCTACGTGCAGTGCCACAGTGGTGCCTTATTTTAGTCTAATTCACCAGTAAGTTCTCTGACTTGGCTATTCATGGTGCTTCTGAAAATAGTGGTTGATCCAATGTAATTAAAAAAATAATAACTGTACTTAATAGAGTAGATTAACTTAATTCCACTAAAACTAATTAATTACAGACAACACAAATGCTACATACATTTTCTTCCTGACCCTTACTGTGTAGCTCTATTCAGGAAAAGAAAAACTTTGACCAACTCTAGTTGTTATTTCTGAACTCCAGAACGCTCCTGAAGATCCAATCACATTGCGATCACAAAAGAAAGGAAATGTCCAGGATCCTGTGCCTGAGCTAGGTCCTGTGTCTTGTATTGGCTCACAGCCATGCCATGTAATATGTTAGTGCGTAGTTGAGGATGGAGTCACAATGATTTGCAAGTTAATTCCATGGTCTGTAACTGGAGGTGATTCCTGGAAAGGGCGGGAGACTTGTGGTGATGTCCTGCTGCACTCGAGCACATTCAGTGGTTAAAGGGCCACACTGATCTGCCGCGCGTGTTCCAGGAGAGGAAGCAAGAGCTGGGGACTGCATAAGCTGGCGCTCTGTGGAAAATACATGACATATAATGTGAAGTATAAGTATTAAGAATGTATTATATAGAAAGACTATAAGGATTATAACTTTTGTGAATCATTGTGAATCAATCAATCACTATTTTCCCCCTTCCCTGCTGTTCAGTAAATTGGGCAATGGGTTCTGTCATTTCTATTGCACTGGTGTTTTTAACACGGCGAGGTTGCTATCCCGATCCCCAACCTTCCTCCTTTTTCATCAGAGCTTTGGCACGGCAATAGTGGAGTGATTTTAAGAGCCTTGCTCAAGGGCCCAACAGCAGTGACCCGGTGATGATGATCAACCAAGAGACTCAACTACCTGAGCCTCCACTGCCCCTTTAAATACATATCATCAAATACATATCATCAAATGTATTTAATACATTTCTTCCTTTTAAAATAAACTGATAAAAAATGTTTAGTAGATTCTTTCTATAAACAAACTAACTTGGTTGAGTCCTTTTTACATATACTGTATGAGTATCTTTGCTGTCATTGGCGAACCTTACTCAATAAGATAAATGCCTCTCATAAATGCACAAATGCACTGCGGATGTAAAACTTGTAAATAATTTATGTGGAGCCAAAACCTCCCACCACAATGGCGTCACAGAACTTCAGCCTTATATTACTAAAGATGCTGCTGAACATAAGCTAATGTTTATATACAAACTTGTTGAGATCGTTGTGCAGGTAAATGTACACATAAACATCATTTAAACTTAACAAATTAAAGCAGAAAAATACAGAAATAAAATTATAGTAAAACATAGTGAGTTAATGCAAATACGCATCACACTGAGCAAACAAGTTGAAGTTGATGGGGCACACAAGTTGAACCCAAGTCAACAAAAGGATTAACTAATAACAGATCCATTGGCTAGTTGATAGGATATGAAGCATGAACTTACTTTTGTGGATCTTCATGTGCTCTTTAAGCTCCTCGGCTTGTTCGAATGTGCTGTCACAGAGATTACATGTCTGTGGTTTGTCTTTGGCGTGACTCCGGCGTACGTGGCTATCATGGGCAGCATGAGAGGCGAAGGCTTTCCCGCAGTGTTTGCACTTAAACGGCCGTTCACCTGAGTGCTGCCTGATGTGTGTGCGGAGGATGCTCGAAGCCGTGAACGCCTGCAACAAGAACCATAAAAGAGTCACAATTTAGAAACACTATTGAATATATACAGTACATAGATCTGCTAAATTGTATGCATTAAAGTTTGTAACTAACTCATTGTTTCATTCTTTTCAAATTTGAAATATACCAGTCTTTAAGCATGCCTAGAAGGGACAAATTTCTGATTTCCAAAGATGCTGGATTGTTGGTCAGTCTAAATGTTGACTGTTCCAGAGACAATTAGCTAGGAATCTTGTAATCATCCTTTTTTTTTAACGGAATAATAGTCCAAGTTAAAGGAACATCATCAACTTGGGCATTCTGAAAAATGTCTTTGTGCAGTTTGAAGACCTGTTGAGAACAACTGTCTCATTCTATGCAGAAAAAAAGTCAAGACAAAAATTACTTAAGCAAAAATAACTAATTTTGTGGCATAAATGTAATCATAAAATGAGTCTATTCACTTCTTGAATGTCTCTGTAGCTGTGCATAATTTGTGCATTTTTTTGTGCCCTGGGATACTGTAAACTGAATGCTGTAAGCTTCCCTTAATTCTTAGCCGCAGTAGCCTTATTGCTGCAGGGCAATACTTCAGGAAAATACTTTTCTTCCCTTGACATTTTTCTAAATGAATGCCAGATGAAAGTGGGTGGAGCAATCTGCAAAGTTCAGGGCCAAATGAAGTATAACATAGCCACATTGTACATGATGATCCTTAGTGACGTCATATGGTATAACAGGATTTTTGTTGTTATTAATAATGGTAATACCCAGTGGTGTAAAGTATTTGAGTAAATGGACTTCGTTATTGTACTTAAGTATTTTTTCGGCTACTTTGTACTTGTACCGAGTATCAAAAATATAAGCAACTTTTACTCTCTACTCGACTACATTTTTGATTGACTTTATATACTCTTTACTCCAGTTCATTTGAACGGACACATACCGTTACTCATTACATTGTGATTGTACACGACAAGTCGGCATCTTTATCCAAGAACTTTGAGAACCAGCTTTTGTTGAAGTTGAATAAAAATATTGCCCCCCCTCTGAGACCGAGAGGTAAATCAAATCAAAGTCCGCTCTGGATTGTTTTTTTTTTGCCCATTGTAGACTGAAAATACCTTTTTTTTTTTACTTGTGCCTTTTTTGAACAGTTGAGTTTGACTGAGACTGACTTTTGTTCTGCCACTTTGAAATATCCTCCTGGCTACCAGGAAAAAAAAAATTCAAATTACTTTTATTTTTCCTTTTTCCAATTGTTTGAAAGGCAATGAGCATACTGACAAGTTTTTTTTTTTTTTTTTAAGTTTTATGTTCACAATATGTTGTGTCCACCACACTGGACAACGGAAGTTAG
>JAOTQY010000024.1:4955709-4968388 GCA_026413445.1 Dolichallabes microphthalmus | reverse complement strand
GAGCTCTGATGAGCAGTCTTTGCGTTTCTGAGACTCGACCCTACCAGGGTCGGATGAGTTTTCCCCTATGCCACTCATTTTAATACATATCAGCAACTGCAGAGAGAAAACACACACACACACACACACACACACACACACACACACACACTGATGTCAGCATATAGACTTATAACACCACAATACATATTCACATAGAGAAAGGTGGGTGACAAAACTTTCATATCCTGATAAACTTTTACAAAATTATATTGTGGCTCCTGGAATAAAGCAATATTTCAGAAAGTGTACAGTAAAAAAAATCAATCATAATATGGATTTTACATTTGCATCCCAGCACTTCTGGCCAGTTTGTGCTTTTATTAGCGCAAGAGTGTTATTACGGGTTTAAAACATCATCCAAACCTCCGAAACTCAACCATGACACATGAAAACGCTAACTAAAGCACACGTGATGGCGTGAGTTCAACAGTTTATCCGTGTGCAATACACATACATGCGCTGCTTATTTTATCCACATAAACAAATACATACATAAATGATAAAAATCTCTCTACTGGACTGATTTCCTCTACCATTAAAAAAATAAATAAAAAATCAGTTAATAATGCGGTGCAGATCCTAGCTAATCAGCATCTTAATAAAGCAAAAGATGCTTGGAGTCACATGGTCGACGCTGGGAGGCCTAAGGCGCTGAGCGGAAAAGTGGGGCAAAGGCAAAGTCAATCAATTAGATTCTACAATAGGTCTGTTCTCCAGAGAGAGAGAGAGAGGGGGGGGGGGGAAACACACACACACACACACACACACACTCAGAGAAAAAGATGGCGAGATGGGAAAAGACTGAGTAAGAAAAAAAATGTAAAAAAACAATATGCACATGCCCCAATATGATCCTTACATAGTCAATCCACAGTTTTTTATCTTTGCTGTGAACCTGTGAAATTGTTTCTGACTAACTGTTTTCTTAAATTTTTTTGCAATCATATCGGTTTTCCTTCTGAATGCCGTCACACACAGTCACTTATCATCCTCATCATCCTCGAATGCGCTTGAAATCGTCGCAAATGACACCTGATAACCGACATGAACTCTCCATACCAGCAGGGGGCAGTAGTCATATTCATAATCATAAAAAAAGAAAGCACTAATATTGCAATCTGGTCTTACTGATATTTGTTGTAGACAATCTGTAGTGTAGAGGTGTATGACTCATTTTTTAACCCAGAAAGCAAGAGGGATACAAACTTTTGCATACAGGAGTGTAGTGAATATTAGTGACAGGAACAGGAAATGTTGTAATAGCATCAAAGAAAAGGCTGTAAATGGACAAGGTCTGCCAAAACAACTAGATAAAAAAAAATTATATATATTTATATAAAAAAAGTGAGGATGAGATCGAGTCTGATTATCACTGGCGTCCGCTGGAAATGACATAGGCATCCCTCACCGCGTGTGGAAGAACAGGGAAATGAGCCGTAATGAATTATTGAAGGTGAAATGCATTTTAATAAGCGCCACAGATGGTAATGGACTCCAGAACGAGATGTCGCTGCATAGTGAGGCCAAAAAAAATTAATTAATGGGAGCTTCAGCAAATAGGTCACTGAATATCATCATACTGTATATATCAGAGCTGATAGACGAGGAGAAAGAGAACGTGCTTCACTTGTGATTTTGGAACACAACGCTTGAAAACTCCTGAAATGACTTTGGTTTAGCAACTGGCTGTGTTTGAATATTTAGCCGAGTGTTGCTCATACGACATCTTTAATTTACTCAGCATGCACACACAATCAAGAGTGTTTTGGGATTAAAAGGAGGGCTTCCTGAAGGAAATCCTGTGTGAGTGAAAACATTTTAAAACAAGAAATTAGGTAAAGTAGGTAAAGAAGGAAGTAAGGAAAAACAAGAAAATTAAAAGGAAAGGAAAAAAAATCTAAGGTAGGAAGAGGAAGTAGAACAAGGAAAAGGGTAAGAATTAAAAAGTTAATCAAAAGGAAATGCAAAGCAAAAGGAAAAAAAGAGATGGAAACGGAAGGGAAAGTAAAATTAAAAAAGGGACGGAGAAGATGGGATAAGGAAAAAAAACAGAGGGGAAGAAAGGAAGGGAAAAATAAGGAAGCAATGAAAGCAGGAAATGAAAAGGAAGGAAATAATTTATTTTAAAAAACAATGGAAAGTTGGGAAGTGCAAAGAGAAAACAAAAGGAAGGATGGGTAATAAAAAAGTTAATTAAGAGAAAAGGGTGAAATAAAAAGGAAAAAGAACCAAGAAGAGAAAGGGAAAATGAAGGTAAGAGAAGGAAGGAATAGAGAAAGGAAGGAAAAATACGGAAGTAGTTAAAGAACAAAGAAAAAAGAAAGAAATTTAAAGGAAAGAAAGAAAACAAAAGTGAAAGGGAGAAAGAAGAAAGAGAAAGAAGCCAGGGGTAGGAAATAAATGGAAAGTTAATCAAAAGGAAATGGATAAAGAAGGAGAAAGTAAAATAATGGAAAGGAAAGAAAAAACGGAAATGGAAACAGGAAGAGAAGAAAAAAGGGAAGGAAGAAGTTTGGAAAGTAAGTATTAAAAGAAATAAATTAAGAAACAATAAAAAAGTGCAAAAAAAGGAAAATAAGGAAAGGGTGTAAATTAACAAGTTAATTAAAAAGAAAATGGTGAGGTAAGTAAAAAGGAAAAAGAAAGAAGACGATGAAGGGAAAATGAAGGACAACGAAAAGAGAAAAAATATTAAAAATTTAATGGACGAGAAAGGAAAGAATGGAGAAATGGGGAGGAAAGAAGTAAAAAGGGAAGAAAGGAAGAATATAAGAAAGAGACAAAGGTTGGAGGAGGAAGGGAAAAAGAAACAAGGGATAGCAAATGAAAAGAGAAGAATGAAGGAAATGATGGAAGGAAAAGGAAAAGGAAAAAAAGAAAAGGGAGAATATGAAAAAGTGGGAAAGGTGGGGAGAGAAAGGGAAGGAGACAAGAGAGGGAAAAGAACAAAGAAAAAAGGAGGGAAAAGAAAGTGTGAATGAAATAGAAAAGGGAAGAGAAAGAAAGAAATAGTCAAACAATTTATGTGTGTCAGTGGAAGAGTATTGACACTTTTATTTTTTAACACACACACACGCGCACACACACGCTCAGTACTTTCTGTGCTGTTAGGAGGGCTGGGTAACTCTATGGTACTGCACTCCTGCACCCACACCGTCAGCCAGTGGAGGTTAAAGAGATTAAGAAGTGCATTAAAGCGTCCACGAAACGACGTGAAGGCGATGATCTGATTCTGCGTGAGACGTGTCGAGGGGTCTCACTTCCCTCACGTTTATTCTCCGCCCTAACTCCTCATCACATGAAAGTGAATCAATCCATAGCAGATTCAATTATTATTAGGGTGGGACACGTGCGCTCAACAGGGCTTTTAATAAAAATAAAAAAAAATTCTTTAAATATGACTGTAAATTTGAGAATCTGGACCATTTCTGATAATTAACTTAATACGTTTTACCAAGCAGGCATTAATAAAGCAACATTTACCGGTATCATTGGCTAGTGCTTCCTTGGAGCTGTGCTTTATCTGCAGTGTGTGAGCTAAGTAGGTGGAGACACACACGCACACAAGGCTGCATGGTGCCAAAGCATGAGGCTGGCACGCTGTTAAGGCCTGGCGTGCATGCACTCTCACACACACACACACACACACACACACACACACACACACACACATTACGTAAGGCGAGTGCTGCTATTGGATCCCTGCTGGATTGCAGTGGCCTACTTTACCCAAACGACAGAGAGAGAAATCAAATCACTGCAACGAGAGCGCAGTTACTTTAGAACACAGACACACCAGTTCAAACATAACACACGGCATGAGAAGCTGCTTCGCTCCTACCAGAAATCGTAAAAAGACATTTCCATGCACATTTATCAAGACACATGCTGATAAGCTGCTATTAAGAAACAGCATTCGAACACCCGCTCCAATACAGCGTCTCGACCCGCGCGTGCCACCAGGAGCAAGGGCATCAGAGGCTTCCTGTGCCGGAGGAAGTGCAGCATACGGTCATGATTGACAAGCACGACGGCGCTGACTGGAGCAATCGCAGTCGGTCATAGAAACTGAATAACAGCGAAGCAAACACTTCGGTCGAGGTCGCTCTTGGGAAACAGCGAACACAACTTCAACCCCATTTCCTGAATGATACCGAAATCAAAACAAGCCGACCCGGGGAGCTTTCGACAGCTTTCGCCCTCTGGACATGTGGTTAAAGCCAAATCATTTCGCAACATGAATAAACTTCCAGCTTCTGTGCAACCCTCCATGTTTCCTGAACACTGTAAACTACTGACACATTCAAGGAAAAGAAAACATTAGATCAAATCCACTCTCCTACAGAAATCTGGTTGAAAGATGTGATTTCGTCAAACTGTTCAGTGACCTCTGGCGCACTCTGGATGGGGTGGGGCGGAGTCATCCTGAAAGAGACTACACCCATCAGGAGAGAAAGGTTTCATCACGGGGTAAAGGTTATCATTCAGTAGAGCGCTGTATTGATTGACAGTGACCCTCTAGAGTCTCATGCACATGTAACGGCTCTATTGGCACGTGTACGCTTTTGTGCAGCAAGAAGAAGCGTCTTTTCTTCATAGATATACTTTGGAAGGCCAGAACAGTAACCAACACTACCATAATTCTAACAAACCGCTTATTCACACACATTAACACAGTCAATTTCTTTTCAGATTAGCAATTATTAATACTTCTATTTATAATTACTCAGAAGCCAAAACAACAGCATTATTACTCGATTGGGTTATGTATCGCGATTCTTTGTGTGGCAACTCGTATCGTTGTTTAGAACACTTCAGGTGGTAGAATTTTGCCGTCCCTCTATGATCCTCCAGGTGGCGCACTCAAAATTATTCCCACATTTGCAGGCATCACAACATTCTGTGTGGTATGAGCGAATTATTTGTTGAAGTTGTTTAGAATTTTAAGAAAATCTAAAAATATACTGTATATATTGAATTTACAGAAGTATACTAAAAATAAAAACATAAATTAATCACCCATGTATCATGATAATATAGTATAGGCTGGTCCCTGATGATTCTCATCCCTTATTATTATTATTATTATTATGAATCAGCAGTCACCTCCCAACATGATAAAATGACGACACGTACGGTAGGTACCAATTTAATTAAAATTGCGATTCTATAAGTATCACAAGTATAAATATCCTGATTCGATATTACATTTTCCCAGATTTTGTTACAATTTTAAACCTAAAAAAAGATGAATTAAAAAGTAATTAAATGTAGTCCGTTCCTTATAACATTGATTTTCTCATAAAAAAAATTTTTTTGGTAAACAATAGAAAATAACTTCAAATACAAGAGTTAACGTGAAATTGAATTAAATTAGACAAAAAGCTACATTTTACTGAGCAGCACACATCTCTGCCACCCATCATAATTATTATTTCTACCACACGGGATAAAAATGTGTAAATAGTGTAGAGTGTAGGCCGGCATGGTGGCTTAGTGGTTCACCATCTTTTCGTTATATCATTTCCAGAAAGGAAAGTTCTCTGAAAAGATCGGTTTTACATTTATTAGAAATGGCGGCACGGTGGCTTACTGGGTTAGCACGGTCACCTTGCACCTCCAGGGTCCGGGTTCGATTCCCGTCTCTGTCTACATGGAATTTGCGTGTTCTCCCTGTGCTTGGTGGGTTTCCTCCACGTACTCCGGTTTCCTCCCACAGTCAAAAGACATGCAAATTAGGCTGATTGGTGTTTTCAAATTGCTCGTAGGGTGTGAATGAGTGTGTGTGCCCTGCGATAGATTAGTGCCTCGTGCCTATACGTTTCCTGGGATAGGCTCCAGGCCCCCTGTATACAGGATTAAGCGTTATAGACGATGAGAGAAAGTGAGTAAGAGTAATCAAGAGATCACTTAAACACCCGGTGAAGTTGCATCATTAAAAAAAAAAACATCTTCCCTGATGGCACAGGTATATTCCAGCACTCAAAGTGTGTAAGAGTAGTCCTAGGAGCATAATGAATCATTTTTACACGTGGCCAGCTCCATAATCAAAGTTAAAGACAGATGAAAAACATCGTCTTTAGCATGTGCGCCTTTTGTTTTTGATCAGGCAGAGGAATATTTACCAGAATGACAGCAGAAATAAGGTCCTTCCTTTTTTTTTTAGCCTCATGCTAGTTTCATTTGTCAGATTTGTTTTATTTCTTACAGTTTTTTTTCCGCCTCTTCAAAATTTCAAGATTTCATAACATTTCTTCCCTCAACTTCAACACTTCACATAGTCCATGAAACAGTTCCCGACGGCTCTTCCATGCCGAAGAGAGCACCATTAGTGATGTTAAACCTGTCATTAAGCATTACGACAGTTAGAATTATTTTCCAGAACAGGTCGTAAAACATAATGTATTAAGCAGGTGTTGCAACTCTAGAGCACCTAGCAAAGCGTATGCTGCATCGTACAGGACTGTGCAAAAGTCTTGAGGCACTCTTCATTTCTTCATATTTTGTCTCCAAAGAGACAGTTTCAGATAAATGTTTCATTCAAGCATAGAAGAAACGTAAACGCAAGGCATGAACCAGTGAGAAACAGGTGTAGGTGCCCAGGCCGGTGATTAGTTATACTGGTGATACTGAATGCTGAGTGTTTGGGATGGACGAGAGGGGAAATGAGGTTGCTGCTGAGGTTTTTACTTTGCAGTCTGCCTCAGTAAAACATGTGTTCCCATTTCTTTAATTGACGCTACCTGATTTCATTTATTGAAACGTGAAGAAATGAGGAGTGGCTCATGATGCAAAGATATTATGACTCATTATGCACGCCACTATTACACCATTGAACATAAACTGTCCCGAGAGTCTACGACAGGTGCTCTGACATTATAATGACATGTTTACGGCGCACGGTTTATAAAAGCTTTCTGACATTTTAACACAGAATGATATCCACAGTCACAGTGGAGGCGCGTTCTTGCTTGCTGAGTCAGGCATATTGAAAGCCTTTGCCCTCGCAATACCACTGCCCTTTCTGTCACGTACGGCCGGACGTCTTGCTGAATGTGAACGAAACAGTGCTACAAAAAAAAAAAAAGGGGGGAAAAAAATCTAATACGTTCTGGAAGATCGCAATTTGGGACGCTAATGTCAGTCCATTTCCCAACCGTAATGACCTGCAAAATATAAAACAGAACCCGGGGACATGGTCACTGAGATTTCAACCCATGAACTTTTCATCATTTCTGGCATTTCCTTTTGTTTTCATAATATGCACACAGAGCATGCTTTTTGTTTTCTTTGCAAGTCGACCGTCACAAATCAGTCAATAATGCATGGGAAATATCTAATAAATACATTCCACCATCTTGGAACTGCAGAAGACTAATGACAAACCATATGCCCGTGTTTTTTTTAATGTTTTTCCCTTATCCACCCTTTAACTTCAAAATAGAGATTCCCATGGATCCACATTGGAGCGCTGCACGTTCAGTAGCGCTGTGAATCGTATTAAGACCGTCGATTAAATTCGATTAGATTAGATTTTTTGCCGTGTGATTTTCAACTTAATTCAATTGGATGCTACTTAAGTTGATTATTTCAAAAAGCTATATCTTACAAGCGTCTAATAATGTTTGAAATGCCGCATAACTCGTGTTGTTGACTGTTTACACATCATAGTGTTAAACAATTGATACTACAAGTACTAAAATACTACAAGGTATTCATTGTTTTTTTTTTCACACCAATCTTTTACTCCACACTCCACTCCAGTAGGTGGTGATATTGCACCAAACAACCCATAAATTTGAAAGAAGGAGACATGATAATCTCACAGAACCAGAGTATTTAGCAAGTAATTTTTAGAAAATGGTAGCGGTTTGTATTTTTTTCAAAAGCTTTTTTTGTTTGTCTTATTTATTTTTACAAAAAAATTAATAAATAAATAAAAAATTAAAGCCAATTAACATAAAAATACTTCATAAATATAAACGAATGTATTTCTCATTCTTAGCTTCTACGCTTTGTTTTTTAATCATTTTTTTCCCTGACAAACTTTCACTTCCCTTTCTTACTGTCAAATGAGCTATATGTTTCCTGCCAGCTTGTTCACTGCAGCTGCAGAAGGCTGGAAAATTACACACCACGCTGCAGATTTATACACAGCTATGAAAAAGCCTACGTAAAAAGTGTGCTTGAAAAAAAAAATCTAATAATAATAAAAAACAAAAAAAAACACTGTGGAGACATATTGCGAGTGAGATTTAAATTGCAATACGGCTCAAAACAAATCCTGACAAACTCTACGTATATTCACGACTATGCGTATATTACCTATATTACATTGCAGACTTTTGATATTAAATAACTAGGTACTTGAAATTAAAATTTTTATTCAATTAAATTGTGCAACACTAGTTCTTTTTGATGAAAACAGACAAACGCAAAATGCTGTACTTTCCAAACATTTAACAACTCCAAAGGTAGCACTGTGGCCTCGCACCTCAAGGGTCGAGGGTTTGAGTCCCGCCTCCGGTATGCGTGCCCGGTGTACTCCGGTTTCCTCCCACAGTATAAAAACATGCAGATTATTTTACCTGCCGTTCCCAAATTGCCCAAAGTGCGTGACTGTGTGTGTATATGTGCACTGTGATGGACTGGCACCCTGGCACCCTAGTCCCCGAAGTCCCCTGGGATAGGCTCCAGGCTTCCTGTGACTCAGTAGTATAGAAGATGAATGAATGAATAACTGGAGTGTAAGGGTGTTAGAAATAGCGAGAAAGCTATCACAGGAGCAGGAGCAGGTAGTGAGTGTCGTTTCCACAGCTCGGTGCACAGGAGTGTGCGGGTGAGAAATCGGGGTAAATCCAAAATGCTGAACTTTAACACAGTAACTACAGCACAAGTTCTGCTTCCATATCACACCATCTACTGCGGCGGCCCTGCTTGCTTATCAAGTTGACAGTAAAACAAGGTTTTGAACGGTTGATTCATTACCAGGCTCGCATCATGGAGCATCTTTTAAGAATCATTAACCCGCATCAACAAGACAACGCTGATGAAACTAAGCAAAATGAAGCTGTTCGCCGTATCCATGGCTGGGAGTGAAGGCAGCAAAAATGCTCTTGCTTTCTGAGTTTAAAGGACCCATGCTTTCTCCCTTGTCAATCACAGGGTGTCTAGACGAAGAAGCGGGTAGATAGCACTCTGTTCCGAGCGTGCACTGCCGCCCTGCGCCGGAGCAGGAGGGAGCAAACACATCTAGCTATGTGATATATTTGTATATTTATTCGTTGTGCGCGGTACAACTCTTCGGCTAGGTCTCCAAGCAACCAAGGCCGGCGGAGCTGAAAAATGTATCAGTCGAAGATAATGAAAAACACACTATAGGACTAAAATCTGGCTAAGTAGCAAACTGCACGTTTTAAAATAAGAAAAGAGGGATGGACGCCTTTCAGTTCTTTAACTTCGCCTCTGTGTATCCTTGTCTCATTTCTTAACTGCTCCCGACAAAGATAACCAGGACAGGAGAAATCAAGGACAAATGCATTTTGGAAAACATTACTTCATCTTCAGTTTAAAACCGTATCTCATACAAGACTTCACTTATTATCTAACTAAAGCTTTCAATAGTAATCCATTGACAAAATGAATGAAGGGGGAAAAAAACTAATTTGCAATGAATGAATTGAAATCATTCTTTTACTGAGCGTATGAGTTGGACTGAGGGAGGCATCAGAGACAGAAAGTCGAGGGGGGGGGAGACAGAGAGAGAACGAAAGAGAGAGAAATAAGCAGGAAGAGTCAAAAACAAAGAAATAGCAAGAAGGAGGAGGATCAAAAAATGAAGGGGAGTGTTAAAAAACAACAGTCTGCAATGCAATGAGAGAGGAGAGAAGGAAGCGAGGAAGAGAGGAAGTAGGCATCAATTCATCCTAAATCACAGGCTTGAAATCAGAGAGAGAGAAAGAGAGAGAGAGAGAAATCCGGAGACGGCGACCGACTTAGTAACAGAGAGCACTTGAGTGAAAGAGAAACAAGAGACTCATTCTGAGAGACAAAGTGCGAATAATGAAAAAAAAAAAGCAAGACAGAAAAAGGAAAATAAAACTCCACTCGTAAGCGCACTCTGCCATCGCTCCATCGCTCTAAACCGACTCTGAAACGATCCGTTTCCGGAAAGCTGATCGCGTTCATAAATCTTTAACATGAAGGACCACTTCAGAGGGCCACTGGGAAAACACTCGATCATACACACATTTAAAAAAAAAAAAAGGAAAAAAGAAAACAACCAAGCTCTGCTTCCTTCCAACCACTGAAGACACACCGCACCTTTAGAAACCCATCAAATATAATTACACTTACAGAACAACTCGACATCAACCTATCAGATGCTTACTCACTAACTACATAAGCTTTAACCTGAGCTTGGATGTTGTTTAAATGTTTCGATGGAGCTACTCAGCATTTTTAATTCCTGGAAGCCAGTGATCACACCCAGGTGACCGAGTCGCGTCATTTTAAGCTATTTGGCCAACAACTTTCGAACGTGCTGGCTCGATCAATTTGAACTTTCTGACCTTTTCTGTTGGTTGTCAACCTGGCAAAGGACAAAAACCTCTTTGATACTTTCTTTATAAACAGATAGATAGATAGATAGATAGATAGATAGATTGACAGGTACACTCACTCACTCTCTATACCTCTTATCCTGTAAAGGGTTGCCGGAGACCTGGAGCCAATTCTAGGTGACTGGGGTACACTCCAGATGGAGTGCCAATCCATTGCAAGCTCTCACACACACATATTACGAGGAATTTGGAAACCCAATTTGGCTAATTTGCATGTCTTTGGACTGTGGGAGGAAACCAGAGCAACCGGAGGAAACAAACCAAGCACAGGGAGAACATGCAAAACGCAATCCATGCAGACCCCAGGACTCAAACCCTCGACCCTGGAGGCAACAATACTAACTACACCACTATACACTCCACCACTGTGCCGACCAAAACATGAATACATGATAGATAGATAGATAGATAGATAGATATGCTCTGAGTCAAAATTTTAGACACCCCTTCTAATTCCATGGTCTTTCCTAATATTTGTGAGTGTGTTAAACATTACTTGTGACAAATCCGCTGGTTTTGCGGAAAATACTAAGGCACGGGTGTGGATCCTAATGGTAAGCATTACTTTTACTTTAAGTTACTGTTTGTTAAGTTCGCTTGTTCGCTGTCAGGCTGATGTTGCGAACTGAAGCTTGTATTCGCCTTTTAGTATCCTTTTTAGGATCCAATCCATTGTGTGTGAAGTGAATCTTTTTAGACATCAAGCAATAAGCGTCATGAGCAAGCTATTGTTCTTTGTAGAAATTAGTTGCTTACCTTACACAGTAATGTAGTGGCGTGTCGTTACGCAAATAAGCATATTTGTTCAATAAATAAAAGACCCCTGGGTATAGCCTCAAGAGATTCATTCTCTTCTCCTCAGCAGTGCTTTATTCCATCTTGAGAAATCATCAAGAGTCTTTCAAGTTGTACTCGAGTTATAAGGCTAATTTAGTTAAACTGCATCTGATTTTCAAAACGGGGGGGAAAAACAATATCTTAATGCAGGCAAGTCTTTCATAAGAAAACTGATTAATGATTCGTGTCGTTTAGCTGCTGACTCACACATCTGACGCTTGAACCAATTAACGATGATGAATACAGCTTGCATTAAAATGCCTTATGTCGCCTTTCAAGTTTGTCCAACACCAAGTGTGTGATTCATCAGCAGGCAAACATCTGACATGTGTGATGTTTATAGTCGGTTATCCACTGAAGTGACCAGCAAACTCAGGTTCCTCCACAAGACCAACTGCTCATTTGAATCATTACGCCTTCTTAGAGATTACTGTTTAGAAAAAAAGATGATCTTAAAATCAGCTGTGTTTACATGGACAACATTTTTTTTAGTATTACTAAAATCATTCCGATTTGAGATTCCAACTTAACTGTTTACAAGGACGCTGATCTGATAAGTATTTAACCTTTATATAACAATAATACATTTATTGGGGCATTATACATTAAGTGGCGCAGTGGTATATTGCTCTGTCATCCAGGTGCTGATGCTGAAGCCTCCCGCAGCCGGAGGTCTAGAGAGAGCTGATTGGCCGAGCTCTCTCAGAAGGGAGGGATGAGAGGTACTTCATGCTCTCGCATTAATCACAGCTCTACAGCCAATCAGGGGCGTCTGTGACCTCATGCAAGCGGAAGGAGCGGATAGCGCTGTCCTCCGAGTGTGTTACTCCGCCTCCATGAGCAAGCTGTTCGAAAAGATGCGGCCGGCTGGCGTCACGTGATAGTCTTCAGCCCTTCCGACTGAGTGGTAGTAGTAGGTTAATGTGGGAGTGCCCTACTGACAGGGAGGAATTGGATACGACTAAATTAGCGAGAAAATCTGAGAAAAATCCAAAAGAATTTTGATACATCACTGAATTGATCTTTAATTGTCTTTAATGTTTAATTGGGCAATGAGCCACATTTGGTGTGAGTGCCAGTAAAAAAAAAAAAAAAAACATAATTGTAGAAAATCCCTATTTTTTCACATTTTTCTGTGTAACTTTTTTTCTTTATAGCACTTTATAGCACACACATTT
>JAOTQY010000024.1:4928565-4940024 GCA_026413445.1 Dolichallabes microphthalmus | reverse complement strand
CTAGATTATAGAGAAAAGATTTCCATTCCCCTGCCATTCTGTGATCGGCAGTGATCGGTAATCGGCAGATCATGATCTTGGTGATCGGTAATCGGTGATCGGCCCCAAAAATGCTGATCGGAGCATCTCATCATTATAGTTATATCATTATAGTTTTGAAATCCCCAGTATTGTTGTAGAATGTAGAAAATAAATCACTAAACAAAAACAATTTGCAAGTGACCCCAAACTTTTGCACGGTAGTGTATATTTAAAAAAATATTTTTAAGATACGGTTTAGTATTACTTAACTACAGTAACTGAACTATCAGCAAATATCATTCTTATTATTTCAGAGCATTTCCAACACGTCTGCCAAATTGCACAAGTCTTTACAAACAGCAGTGAATTACACAATTTACAACAGGGTCCCTATGTAATCGCCTGTCTCTTAAAAAAAAAAACCATATAAATCACAGAATCTAGGCAAGTTTCATTTATACTGAAACTAAAACATCGCTCATGAGCTATATTTAAACATTTGTGTCTATCTGCAAGGTTCATACATTAGGCAATCATTGTAGAATTCAGTCAAAGTGTATGGTTCTCAAGCTCTCGCCAGAGTCTTAACAGTGGCTATGCGACAGAGACTCGAACCCACAACTTTCCATTCTCTTTAACCACAGTGTTATCTCTGCTTTCAAGATGTAATGTAAGGGAAATGTAAAGTTCATTCAAACCTGGGGTTCGAGTGCTTGCTTTACAGAGCTCTATAAACGTATGTAAGCACTTGGCCTTGGTTTGACCTCGTATTAAACGTGTATCCTCATGTCCACACTATTTTACAGAGGAACGCAGACCTAATGGAGGATTGACCTCAAGCTCAACTCGCGGTCCACCTCGGCTTCACCTGCCTCAGCACTGTCTTTTATGTTTTACGACAGCTAGGAATTTCCTTGAATATCACAGCCCTGGCCTGCTGCCAAACTTGTGCTAAGGTTCGACCGCTGAAACCGATAGACTGCACTTTAAAAAGCATCATGACCCACTGAAGCTGTAGGCACACAGCCCAGAGCAGCTAGACCTCTCCAAAAGGGGTGATCGATTGGGGTGAACCTTGCGACCCTGGGGTCTAAGAATAAAGGCAGTAGTGCGAACAACGTAAATACGCTGTGACGGTCGCCCCATCGGGGACTTTAACTCGTGAACGAAAGCGAGTCGGATATTCCAAAGTATCCATATTAATCCTGTATATCTGGAAACATTGTGAAACTGGTTATTGGCATATTGTCTCAGTGAGGTGTCTCTGGGGTGGAGGGGAGAATGCTTGGCAGCACTAATGGCGGAAAAAAGGCTTTTCAGGGGTTATTTGCTTCTTTAAATGGTTGTACTTAGAAAAGTCTGACAGAAAAACTGAAGTTTTACACAGTAGTTTAACCTTTAGTATTTCCTTGAGGGGAAAAAAAAAAAAAAAAAGGACTGTCGATCACAGCAACATTAGACAATCGTTGGCCGTCTGCAAGCTCATGTTTCCCGGAAGAGGGCAGTTTGCTCTTTCCTCAGTGTGTGTTCAGTTGCCCTGTAATGTAGCATGGGCAGCAATTTGAAAAGATGTAGTAGCTGACTTCATGTGTCTATAAGGAAGTATGTGATCGCCTTTACTCTGTCTGGTTGGTAGCTGTCATGTGATAGGGCTGAACAAGCTAAAGGCAGGCAAACTGAGAAAAATGTGAGGGGTGAAAAATAATACAATAAAAAAAACCTAGTAACGTACTTTACTTTTTTAACCTTTAATTAAACACTAGTTGTTAGATCACTAGGAAATAAACAACTGAAATAAGTCTTATTTAGCTACAATCTGAAAAACTCGCAAAATGTTCAATATTGCTATTCACATGATGTGGTCATTTTCCAGTCAGTTCCCACAGAAGAGGGAGAAAAAAAAAAAAAAACATGAACGCCTCAACAAAATTGTGTCTTTTGTTTGTACTGACAGAGCGCATAAAAAGCTACTGTATCTGCACTTCTTACAGTTAAAGGCCTTGAGGGCTGTTCGAAAATAATGAAATACAAACGTTTCGGAAATTAAACTGTAGTGCAAGGACTTAAAATGGCGTTGAACAGTAAGAACCCAAAACAATCTCGTGTTATGTAGCGATTTTAACCTTTTTTCTAGCAATCTTTTAGCAACAGATGTTAAAAGTAGGAAACTAAAAACCTAGAAAGTTGCACTCTTTTGGCAGGAGATGTTTTACATCGATAAGAGTTACAGAGTTTACTTGCATGTTGCGAAACTACTATATATTCAATATTTGCATTCATTCACGTTACCGACTATCCATCAATCCATCGTTCGAGTAAACCTCGAAACCTTTCTACTGGATCCACTGGAGACTATGAAACTATATTACAGCTGAACACGAGCAGCAATGTAATGTAGTAGGACCTGCCTTCCTTCATGCCCTTTGCTCCCGGTGTAATCTGAGCCATTAGCAAAAAATCCCTGCACAGGCAGGCCGTGCAAACAGCAACAGGCTCTCTCTCTTTCTCTCCTCTCACACGCGCACACACACACACACACACACACAGAATTCTCACATCCATCGCAGCTAATGAAGGCAGACAAGAAGGTCGTCATTTCCCTGCTTTCTTCTAATTAGGCCTGTTCACCATAATTCACTTACAACTCAATAAAGCGCATTACTCTGCAACTGGAGTCTATGGTGAGACTGTAACACCGAGGCAGCACTACACTTTGTAATACTGTAATCATGTTTTGGCATATTTGCTTAATGTTTGCTAGCACTGTTGTCTTATTAGACGTGTTCCTTTTAGTTAAAATCGTTTATTGAAATGCAATACGGTTATTGGGAGGAGGCTGTCTAAGCAGGGGGAAAAAATCCGTTCTCTTCAAATAAGACCAGCTGTCTCAAAAGAACATTTAATTTGGACTTTGTGAGGTAAAACTCACAAGAACGTTACACATTGTAATGTTCCAAATATTTACATAATAATTAACTAAGCAGATTTTTTTTTTATTTTATTCCCATTATATAACTGTAACCGGTCATATAGAATAAAGAAGCTTACCGGCAATTCACGCATTTTACATCGTATCGTATCGGTCACAAATAATCCAGTCGACACGCGTCTGCACGAGCCCAAAAACCCTGCCTCAGATCGCACGGCGAAAAAGCAACCCCCAGAGAAGCGTCGCAAAAGCTGGTTTACAGATTCCTACACGGTGAGGGCGAAGTTTAAACGGCTGAACGAACGGAAGGGGTCAAAGGTTGCCCACTTTAGGAATGAAGTCGCTCACGTGAGCTGGCGGTTCCTTTTCCACAGGAACGGGCACGTGATCGGGAAAGCCCTGAGAGGATTTGGAGTTTGTATTTAGTTATGTGGAATGGGACAAGGCCATTGAAATTCATCAGTTCTGGTGAGGGTGAACCTTTTTTTTTTTTTTTTTTTTAACACACGCAAATGCACCAAAAATCGAGTCATTCAGTTTTGTATTAATTATTCCAGTATTAATGAGGAATTCGTCACTACTCCAACTGGTTACAGGTAGGCCAGGAATTTGATCTTGAAATAGTAATAAATAATCCACCCCCAATTAAAAAGAAGAATGATTTCAGATACGTTTATAATTGTTTCCTAGAAAATATTTTAAAAACTGCCATTTTTTTACTTTTAAAAATACTTGATCTGAAATAGTACTCACCAGCTGCAACATAGAGTGACAACTTCACAGAGAGAGAGAGAGAGTGAGAGAGAGAGAGAGAGAGAGAGAGAACCCCAGCTCAACAGAAGACCCACAAAGGCCTCACAGCTGACTGCAGTCAGCACATTCCTTTGTGCAACAACAACCGGCAACACAACCTGCTCTGTATCGACCTCACCAATGTGACTAAGCATTTCAGCAACACGGAGGTCTCGAACACACATCCACATATACACAGAGAAAACCTGCTTCTTCTGTAGTTTTTTTTCCCCTCGCATTATTTACTCCTATACCTATAACGACATTATTTGACTTGATTACATTCCAGCAATTCTCTCTCATTGTGCACTTCCGTTTACTCACAATCACTTGCTAGTTTCTACGCTCAGGACATAAACACGGCTCGGCTTTTCAACCGTTCAGTTAAACAAAATCAAACCAATTGGAAAATACAAAACAAAAAAAATCATTAACAACAGAGTTTAACTTTTTTTTTGTGCTCCAGCAAGATTAAACATACTAAAATTAAAATTATTCTTACAAACGACAACGTAACATTTACACGTTTCTACTGACCTACTAGTCAAAAGTTTGGACATACCTTCCATCTCCAAAGTCTTTCCTAATTTTTATTTCTTTTTACATTGTAAAACAATGCTGAAGTCATCCAAAATTTGCAATCATCTCCTTGGAAGAGTTGATATTGATATGCATCTGCAAAGCAGATAATAATAATGGCTCTAATCTGAGGTGATTCTGAGGCCGGTTACTCTAAATGAACTTCTCCTCTGCAGCAGAGATAGACTTTAGCCTTGGTTTCCTGGGATGGTCTTCACAAGAGCCTGTTTCATCGTGGTGCTTAATAGGTCTTGCAAATGCACTTGACAACACGGTTCTTGGAAGAACTATTCCAGAACATCTGACCTTTTCTGTCTTAAAATAACAACTAATTGTTGTTGTTTTTGTTGTTATTAGCTCATTACCAATTTTCCTAGTTTTAAACAAATCTAGCATTGTTCTAGAATGTAGAAAATAAATAAAAATCTTGGGCCCAATTTTTTTGACTGGTACTGTAATGCATGAGTTATAACCAGTTCGCAGACACTCTAAAATTTTGTTTGTCTGCCTGTAGCTTAAATAATTGCTCCTCATGCTGCAAGAACCACATTTAAAAAACCTGTGTCCTGGAATATGCCTCGTATAAGGAATATGCTGGAATAAGTATAATCTTTATGCCTTTTTCTCATTAACAAGTGGTTTTGTCATGGTCACCCAGCTGTTTAGTCCCGGTCCTGTGAGTTCTTGTCACACATTCTTGATGTGGAAATGCTCTGACACTGGAGACTCCTTCTATGAGTTGTAAATAAACATGTCTTTATAGAATACTTCACCATGTCAACAATTATATTCATTCATTCATTCATCTTCTGTACCGCTTTATTACATTATTTAAAAATATGTTTATGTAAGGTGTCTACCATGTAGGGCCTTGAGTAAGTTATTACATACTGTATTAGAAAGTGTTTCAAGAGTATCGGCCTATTCACAAGAACTATTGTCACTTGTCATCTTTCACATTCAGACACAATGATCAGCACAAATCAGTCAGGTGGAATGCTTAATTGCAGGGACAAATTAATGATTAGTGTGCATTTAATTCCTGTATGTCTATTAAAATACAATGCAAGTGGCACACCTGTTCCCTAAATGCTGACTCAAGGAAACTACCTAACATCCAAGTTAAAAAAAAATAAAGCTGCAGCCCAGCTGTCTTGCACATGTGATCTAGTTTGGTTTTTACTGCTTGGTGAAACCAACATAAAATCAGCATGACAACACGCTTCAGCAACCGAAAAGGCCTACAGAAATGCCACCAAGTGATGTAGAGTTAATAATGAAAAATAGTTACATATATCAAGGCTATTTTAAGCAGCACGTTAACATTTTCTCCCTGTGTGTTGGAAGCAGAAAAAATGGCCGAGCATAAGGACTTGGCCGACTTTGACAAGGGCCAAATTGTGATGGTGAGACAACTGGGTCGGAGCAACTCCAAAAACTTCAGCTCTCATGAGACACTGATTTGCAATGATCAGGACCTGCGGAAAATGGTCCAAAAAATTTAAATCAGTGACCCTGTGACAGAGTCATGCGCCGCCAAGGCCTACTGATATACATGGGGAGCTGGCTCATGTAATCCAATAGAAGAGCTACTGTAGCACAAACTATAGAAAGGTGTGCATCACAGTTTGTTACTTATGGTGTTGCACAGCCACAGACCGGTCAGAGTGCCCATGCTAACCCATGTCCACCACCAAAAGCACGTACAATGGGCAGACAAGCATAAGAAATGGACCACAGCACAAAGAAAGAAGGTTGTCTGGTCACGTAAAATGACAGAAAGCTTCAGAACTTATAATAAAGAGCTAAATGCTTGAGAAATGCTTCAGAAGTTAGACAAGGGGTCACAACGCTTCCAAAGTGGGAACTAAGGCTACAAATGACCAAGAACCATGAGGAACACGATCAAGGGAAAGCAATCATCAGCAAGCAAGCCCAAGGGGTACAAGGATTCAGGAGCAAGACAAAGTACCACAGGGTTTTAAAGGCAAGATCAAGGGCCACCAAGCTTGAGTAGACCAATGGGCAAGAGGATTCAGGATTAATCCCTTGACCACCAGGAGTTTCAGGATTACGATGAAGTACTATAGAATTTCAGGGGTTGATAGCAAAGTGCACAAGGCTTCAAGAATGACAGCGTGTACCATAGTGCTTCAGGTGTAAGTCGCAGAACTGAGATTTCTTAAGGATAACCCAGGGTAACAGAGAATTCCAGGAATACCAAGTCCATAATGATTCAAGAGCATAACCAAGGACCATGAGGCTTCACGAACACGATCAATTTGTAGCGAGCCTTTATGAGGGAGGTAAAAGGTTACTAGAGAAGACTAGAGAAGGGAGGCGGAGGGCTGTGTAACTTTAGAAGGGTGTGTGTTTCTTTAAGTGATCAGGCGTAAAGTGGCATTAGAAGCATTTTCACCAATGGTGAGGAGGAACAACTTAACAGCAGTGCTTCATGCATGCCATGCCATGCAATACAATACAATACAACACAGTGTGCAAACAGTGTGAGGTTTCGTTCAACCCTGAGCATGGAGGAGAAGCAGAGAAGTTCCTGATCTGTATTAAACGCAGCGTGTGCAGTCAACAATGAAACAGTTTTAACTCTTGAAGAGAGAGAGAGAGATGTAAAAACTCGAGATTACGCTAAAACCCAGAGTTTAAGTTGAGCAAAACGGAAGCTCACAACAACAACAATAACAACAAGCCGATTCAAAGGGATCAAGCGAGCGCACGAGCCAGCGGAACTCCGGAACTAAGCCGAGGGACAAACATACACACATGCGCGCGCGCTCGCTCGCACTCACTCTCCCTCTCTCTCTCACACACACACACACACTCACACAGCGCCGCCGCTGCTGCTTTAGCACGCTAACTGAGAACCACCACCACACTGAGACCGAGCTCGCGATCTTTCCAAAGAGAAACCGGCACGGGCCATGACATTACCTAAGACGCTCGAGCTGCAGCCGTTAGTTTCCGTTTAAATCCTGCGCGCGAGCTCTGGCTCTGACCTTGGACTCGGGGGAAGAGCACGAGCGCTGAGCGGCGCCGCCATGTTCCTGCTGCTGTTGCTCCTCTGTGTGTGTGTGTGGTGTGTGTGTGTGTGCGTGTCCTCCCCCACTCAGTGTGTGTATCGTCCCCGTTTGAGCTGCAGCTCAGTCACTGTACACCCAGCAACAGACGCCTAGTTCAGTGAACGTCTTTTTTTTTTAAGTACGAAGTAAAAAAACAACAACAACAATGTTAAAGCCAGAGTTGAATATCTGTACAGTTGCACAAATGAAGATACATTAAGCTTATGGCAAATCACGTGTCATTTACAGACGCACTAACTAATCTCACACACACAGCTCATTGAAAGGGGAAAAACAATATGGTGAGGGGGTGCTATTTAATATGACATTTATTTGTATATAAGCACAATACTTGTGTTTATTATTGTTTTGTTACACCTCATTATAATTACGAGATCCCCCCTCCCAAATGAATAAAAACGTGAAAAAATGTATTCATTTCTACATAAAACTAGGTTTCCTCTTCTTTCTGTACAACTGTATGGAAGCATATTGGCATCATAATCATTTGGACTATATAATTTGAACTTTGTTGATCACTGCTGAATTGTTAGTTTTGAAATGTAAATGTAAATACTGCAGAATTTCTTAAACTAAAATACAGTATTTGATTTTGAGGTGTCGCCTTGCACTGCCAGGGTCAAGGGTCCGATTCCCGCCTCGAGTCTGTGTGTGTGGATTTTGCATGTTCTCTCCGTGCGTGGTGGGTTCACTCAGGGTACTGTGGTTTCCTCCTACATTCCAAAGGCTGTGTTTCCAAATTGGCTGTAGTGTGTTCGCTGTGATGTATTGGCACCCCATTCAGGGTGTACCTCACGTTGTGCCCAAAGTCTTTGAGGATAGACTCCAGGCCCCCTGTGACCCTCCATAGGATAATCGGTATAGAAGATGAACTAATTAATTTCACTTTAAAAATATATACAGGGTCGCGGGGGGCCTGGAGCCTATCCCAGGAAACTTAGGGCACAAGGCGGGGTATATATATATAAATATATATAGATGTGTGTGTGTGTGTGTGTGTGTGTGTGTGTGTGTGTGTGAAATAAAGGCTTGGCTTAATTTAACATGAGAGACTAAAGCACAGACTGAGTGCCACTTGGGATTGACCTAAGGAAATGGTATGTCTACCTGCTGCACCACTGTGTCGCACATTTGGTTTCATAATGCAGAGATTTTTTTTTTTACTAGCTTGCGATATACAGTAAAAGAAAAGTATGTCTTTGTCTAACGAAAACAGGATTCTGAAACTTGTGGCCAGACTGTAAAAGGTCAAAAGCTGTGTGCGGCAGGTGTCTAGGATCATTTGCTTTTTATTTGATAATGAATCTACAGTATGAATGTTGTTTAAGCTGGTAATGCCTTCCAGTTTCACAGTAGTCAAGTTTTTCCTGAAAATCATGCACAACAAGCAAATGAAAAAGAAAGTTAAGACATCATAACCAGTGAAAAACATAGGCGTTGATAAATGCGTTAGTCTCACTTCACTATGATTTGGTATTTCTCAGTCTTGGTTACTGAGTACCACTGCATGGTGCTTTCTGCGCTCAACTTATTCAACAAGCCTGACCTAGGCTGAACTGAGAGAGAAAGCACTTAAATGTATAGGACTGCAGGCCCAGGACTGAGAAATACTGATCTAGCACAACCCTAAGGCATTTGAGTTTGTTGATGCCATACAGTTCTTAGCTGTGCATTGATAATATATAATATAGATATTAAGCATGTTTCTGCCATTCTGTCCAATGTATCTAAGTTTTGTATGGTGCTCATGTAAAGCTGTTTTTCATGTGGATACATCCCACGGTCCGTAAGATCACGCAAATTAAGACCAAATGATTGGGAGCCAAAATTGGTAGCATCTGTGGAATCTGCTTGATTTTTCACCCTTGTGTTTTCTACCATCAGCTCTGCGTATATGTATGTCAGCTCCCATTTTTGTTATTTTCACTCAAATCAGATGAACCATCTCATGTTTAGTATTTACTCATCCTGTTTTGGGGCTCTAGAGCTATCTGGACTAAGAGGTTCAATAAGGGTGTCATTAAAGTAGTCATCTTTAATAGCTGTTTACATGGCCTTTGCATGTAATGACATCTTTCAAGGTTGTTATTACCTGCGACAGACACAATGCTGACAAATGGAAATGTCACATGTGGAAAATATATTAGAATATATATTGTGTGCAAAGAGGCTGTTTTTTAGTCCTCTTAATTAAAAGTAACTATACATTATTGTTGTTGGAAGTATTACTACTGTTATTGTATTAATAATAGGGCATTGTTTGATTAAGATCGTCTATTGCTCTGCTCTCTGTGTGTTTGTGATTAGCTAGAACACTTTCTGTTTCTATTCAGTGGAAACTTCAGGCGCTTGTATCACTTTCAGCTTCTTCGACAGCTCTATCCAAGACTTGGAAAACAATCAAATGTACACAATTTACTCTTGGTGTAATGGATCAGTTTTGCACTGAGGCTTTACATGTACACGTTTCCAGGATAATCCCCCTCGAAACATGCCTAATTCTTCAGTAATATCACAAAGATTTGCTGGTGCCATTTGGGACATAATAAATGTATTTTCTTTACCTGCCTTATAATGTGTAAATCCCTGTTACACTCCTGACACCCATCAAGGAATAGACTTCACAAGACCTTTCAAGGTGTGCTGTGGTTTCTGGCACCAAGGTAGTTTAGCAAACTTGTTTGTCTAGGACGTCCCATGTTGATGCTTGATCAGATTTAAATCTGTTGAATTTGGAGGCCAAGAGAACACCCTGTACATGTTCCTCAAGGCATTTGTGATTATTTATTTATTTACTTAGTTTTGCAGTGTGGCAGGGTGGATTAGCTTTCGAAAAGATGTCACTACCATTAGGCAATGTCGTTGCCATACAGGGATGTGACATCTCAATGGCAGGTGAGCAACTCATTTGCACCCACATGATGTAAAAGAAAGCTTCTATTCTTCCGTGGTCCGTGGTGTGTGCATTTGGAGCAGGAAAGAGGTCTATATGGGCATTCTGACTGGTCTGCAGCCCCATACGCAGGAAGCTATGATGCACTGTGGGTTCTGACACCTTTCTGTCATGGTAAGCACAAATTTTTTTCAATACATTACCTCTTCTGTTGGATTTCCCGTGAACTAGATGGACTAACCTTTGCTCCCCACATGCATCAGTGAGCCGTGAACACCTACTGTATGACCCTCTCTCTGGTTTACCAATTCTTCTTTATTGTACCGATTTTGTTCCTAACCATCGCATCCTGGAAATACCTCGTAAGATCTGCTGTTTTGGAGATGCTCTGACGTAGACATATCGGCATCATAATGAGGCCCTTGTAACAGTCACTCAGATCTTTATGCTTAGTTAATTTCAATGCTTCCAACCCATCAATTTTGAGAACTGATTATGTCCTTGCTGCCTAATATAGCCTACTCCTTGGGAGATGCCGTTGTCAAGAGATAATCGATGTTACTTACTTCACATGTCAGTGTTTGTTGTTTGTTGTGTTAAGGGTGATCGTTGTTCATGTATCCTCAGGTGTAGATGGTGTGCAACATGATGCAAAAAAACAAAACAAAACGTAGGACACTTAATAGTGTGTGATCGTGTATATGTTTGTGCCGTGCATTGGGTTGGGACTCAAGGTGTAACGCGCCTTATGCCCTAAGTTCCCTGGGATAGGCTCCAGGATCTATGACCCTAGACCGGATAGGTGATATATATAATTAATGAATGGACGAATGAAGGAATGAATTAACGAAGCCACAGAAAATGCCTAAAATGGGCAAGTGTAGAGATGTTACCAGGATGCACTCTGGAAGGGAGGCCCGCAGAGGCAGTGTGATGCTTTTGTACAAACAAAAGAATTTGTCCTATCAGAGTGATACCCAATATGTGTGCTGCGAAAGAAAGTGGTTTAGCTAACGATTTCAGTTCTTGCAATAATTTTAAATAATTGTATAGATTATAGGCGGCACGGGGGTGTAGTGGTTAGCACTGTCGCCTTGCACCTCCAGGGTCCGGGTTCGATTCCCAGCCAGGCTCGATTCCCGTCTCT
>JAOTQY010000024.1:4856543-4867832 GCA_026413445.1 Dolichallabes microphthalmus | reverse complement strand
TGATGACTAGTTAGATATACAGTACTTACTTAGGAAGCTGTAACTAGCTGGCCAGGGGTAGCTCAGTGGTTAAGGCATTGGACCATGGTTTGGAAGATCCCAGGTTCAAACCGCACAACCAGGAAGGTATAACTAACTTAAAACAGCCGTTTCTATTAACTTTTTAAAAAATGATTTGGCACAACTTCAACCACTGAAGTTGAGTGAACACAAAATTGCTTTGCAACCGGTTGCCTTAACTTTTTAAGTTAAGTAAAAAAAAAATTTTTTACAGTGTGGGTCAAAAGAATTCTCTTTTTAAACATGAGTTCTAAAGTAAGGTATAATCAATTACTGCATTGCAACTGAAATAAACTAAACAAAACATTGTACGTAAAACAACTAAAATAAAAACAAAACATTCCAAGTTCTCGTATTACTTGGGATAAATTAGTGAACTAGAAAAAAAGAACTATGGTAACTAGGGGTACCCAGTGGAAGATAGTAGTGTTCAGCGACTGTATGAGGACTAGAAATTAGTTGACAACATAAATATAAAATCCAAAAAGTATTATCTATTGCACTGAAGGTTAGTTAAAACTATGAACTAAAAACCTAAACACTGGAAATATACGTACTATAGTACAGAGTTTTACAGATACCCAAAATAAGCAATAATCTTTTAACAGTTAATATAGATAAAGATGTTTCTGCTACTTAAGCTCTGTAAAGCCTTTATAATGGCTCTAATCTGAGGTGCTGTTAATTGGTGATTTCTGAGGCAGGTAACTCTAAATGAACTTTAAATGAAGTTAGTCTTGGTCTTGCTTTCCTGGGATGGTCTTCATGAGAGCCAGTTACTGTACATCATGGTGCTTGACGGGTTTTGCAAATGCACTTGACAATACAGTTCTTTAAAGAACAATTCCAGAACAGTTGACCTTCATGTATTAAAATAAAAACTGATTGTATTATAAACTGCAATATTTCGTGAAGAAATATATCACATAATATGACTATTTGACACCTCCAAAGTAATGATCTTCTCTATAATCAAACCCCCTCCCCCTCATGGAATCTTCTTCATCCAATGAACATATCAAGTTAGATGGTACGAGGTGACTGTAAAATAATTTCTCTTGTGCAGACTTACAGATCTCTCCATTCCGCTGTGAATAAGCTTTAATGAGTTTATACACTCCTGATCCCCGCTGTCACCGCTTTCCCTCAGTGTTTGAGCTGACTTCATCAAACACTCACTCAGCTGTGCTTCTCTTTAAATCTTTCTCTCGTAAAACCAGAGCTTTGCTCAACATCATAAATGTCATTTTCTACCTACATAACTGCACTTGAACCAACAGCAGTGTGCGGGACTCAGTTCTTGATCTTGCTGTTCCGGGTTCACATGACCCATTTTAAATGTGCACTGAGAATGTAATGATACAAAAAGCATATTTTTATATAAAACTTTATGGATACTTTTCCTAATCATTTCATCTTACATTACTAAGATGAACAAGATGAAAGTATGAAATAAAAACTATTTTGAATTGAAATGTCTGGATTCAGATGATCAGAAACCTTTCCTAGCATGTGGCGAACTGTGGGAGAGAGTGCAGGAGAAAGGGATTATGGGAATTTGCTAAATGACACCAAAGCTTAGAGAAGTTTAACAGGATTGGACAGGTGCAACTGTTGAGCCAGTTTACAATACAGAAAACATCACAAAATGGGATTAACAACAGGAAATGAAACCCATTGACATAATGCTTGTACTGATCATTAATGTGGTTACCCAATCAGCCAATCATGTTGCAGCAATGCAATTCCTAAAATAATGCATATAAAGGTAAAAAGTTTCAGTTAGCGTTCTCATCAGCAATCAGAATCAGTACATATGATCTCAGTGACTGATGCTGCCATGGGCGTTTGTGCCAGCTGGGCTGGGTTCATCTTTATTATTCATAAATTTTAAATCCACTCACAACAGTCTCTAAATTAGACACAAAATAGTGTGGCAAACAAGAAAATATCATGTATCAGAAATACCTTGATAATGAACAAACAGAAGACTATGGCAAGTCAAATAACTATTATTTGCAACCATGGTGATCAGAAAAGCATCTCCAACTCCACTCACAACAATCACTGAGGCCCCATCAAACTCAGACAAAGACTATTATGTGTCCTATAAAAAATTTATAAAAAATTCAAAGAATGCATTGGGAATGGGGCCAAAAGAGAAAAATATGCATTTTTGATCTTGATTAGTGTGATCACTTGCTCACCAGGTGCTTATTACATGCTTACATTGTCATTGTGTCCAGAGGGTCAGTTCTTTTTTTCATTTTTTACATCAAGTGATGGTGTGTCGGTTGTAACTAAATTCCCTGAACATGACGTATTAATATCACATAGACGTATTGATGCAGTCTTCTACAGCATAACATGGACCTACCATGGTTATAGCAAAAGTCCGAAAGGACTATATTGACAGAGCAACATCCCGATGACATCCCAATGACTACTCAGTTTGAAAGGCACCCAATCTTTCCCGTATGTGCCATGCTTGTAATACGTCAATGACATCGCTAAGAGGTGGTAATTATGCCGTGAACTTGTCAAAGCCATTGTTAATACAGTATGTCTTTATTAAGTTCTTCATAACTTGCTTCAACGAAGTCGATTTTTCACATTGATCTAGTGGAAATGTGGCTCTGGCTGTAAGCAGAAACAAAAGAAGACTATGGTAACTCAAATAACCAGTCTTTACAATCATGATGAGCAGAAAAGCATCTCAGAACACACAACATATCCAAACCATAATGTGGGTACTCTACAACATCAGGTTCACCTCCTTGGGTTCCACTCCAGCTAAGAAAGAACAAGAATGTTGTGAGATGTGATGCAGGTGATGTGCAATGGGGAGGTTTAAACAACAGTAAAAATAAACAAAGCATTTTGTTGACTCTAGCATTCAGGTACAGTATGAAGTAAGATGCAATGATGAAATGTTTTATGATAGGTTATAAGAAATCATCTGTGTCTATGATTGCTTAAATGGCTATATCCCTGAAATAGGAGCCAATCCTAAGGCAGGACTTAAAGGCAGCTCAGTTAAACAACTCGTCAGTGAGAAATGGGAGCAAATTGGGAAAACAGCAAGCTCCCAGCAAAGAATTGTAAATGTGCACTGATAGCACCGTAACACTCAGGTCACATGCATGTTTTGGTCTGAAAGCTATGAAAGGCATGGTATTTCCAATGTACAGTATGTGATACAATTCACCATAGATGCTGATGCCGTTGTGGTAAACAGCGGAAAGAATTCATGGGTTTTGTGTGTATTACAAAAGTAAGGGGAAGAGCGACATTTAGGCAGTCTTATTATTGCCTTTATAGCATGATTTCTGTATTATTATTATTATTATTATTATTATTATTATTATTATTATTTAACATAATAAACTTAAAGAAGGTGAGAAGTTCATACAACAACCATTTATCTATTGTTGAGAGTGGCAGTTGATAGTGATTATTCTAGTGAAAAGTCAAGCAAGATTCTACAGTAAATCAAGCTCAAGTGGATTTTGTGCAAAAGTCTTTCAAATTTATAAATTTCGCTATATATATTTATCATGTCTGCATTACTACAGTATCACTCACAAAATCATTAACTATTTTCAAACATCCCAAATGTTTTTTGTCATCTCGCCCCAGGGTGTGGCCATGGACCCGCAGAAACTAGAAGCTGTGCTTCATTGGCCCCTACCCAAGACCCTCAAGCAGCTTCAACGGTTCCTCGGGTTTGCGAATTTCTATCGTCGCTTTATCCGGGGCTACAGTATGGTTGCAGCACCCCTAACCGCTCTGACTCGCCCTACACCTCACGACTTCACCCTCAACCCCGCCGCCATTTCCGCCTTCAATGAATTATGTCATCGATTCACCACCGCTCCCATCCTTCTACATCCAGATGCCAACAAACCGTTCGTTGTGGAGGTGGGTGCTTCGGATGTGGGCGCCGGAGCCGTCCTCTCCCAGTGAGGTCCAGATCAGAAGCTACACCCCTGTGGCATCTTCCCCAAAAAATTTTATCCCACTCAACAGCGATACGGGGTAGGGGACCGTGAACTCTTGTCCATAAAGTGGGCATTGGAGGAATGACGACTGATATCTGGACCGATCACCAAAATCTGATCACCATTCAAAGTGTCAGACAACTCAACCCGAGGCAGGCACGGTGGGCTCTATTTTTTGAACATTTTAATTTCCATCTGTCTTACCGCCCGGGGTCGAAAAACACCAAGGCTGATGCCCTATCAAGACAGCATGAAATGGATGCCCCCCGGGCGGAACTCCCACCATCAAAAATTCTGGCACCTCTCCGTTGGGACCTGGAAATGAGAGTTCGCCAAGCACAGGCCGCAAAGACCGAACCGGCAGGTGCGCCACCTGGACGACTCTACGTGCCTTCCACCATTAGGAGCGACGTCATGGAATGGGGTCACTCATCACCTCTCTCTGGACACCCTGGTACTAGGTGCACTCTCCAGTTCATCCGGTGCGCCTTCTGGTGGCCATCCATGACCCAGAACGTCGATGAGTTCGTCCAGGCGTGCCCAGTGTGCGCCATGGCAAACACCACCAATCAGCCCACACCAGGAGAGCTCCAGCCACTCTCGGTTCCTCGCCGGCCCTGGACGCACATTGCCGTCGATTTCATCACGGGCCTGCCGGCCTCAGAAGAGAAGACAACCATCATGACGATCGAGGATCGGTTCTCCAAGGCTGTGCATTTGGTGGCTCTCGCCGGACTCCCATCAGCTAAAGACACAGCCGAGCTGATTCTAGAGCATGTAGTCAGCCTGCATGGGTTCCCAAATGACATCGTCTCGGACAGGGGGCGCCAGTACACTGCCCGGTTCCGGAAGCCCTTCTGCCGTCTGATCAATTCCACCTGCACTCTGTCATTTGAATACCACCCTCAGACTAACGGTCAGACGGAGCTAACCAATCAACAACTGGAGCGCTACCTAAGATGTTTTGTCGCCGATCATCAGCACTCCTGGGCCCGCTACCTCCTATGGGCTGAGCTATCTCATAACCTTCATGTGTCATCCGCCACCAATCTCCATCCATTTGAGGTATGCCATGGTTTCCAGCCTTCGATGTTCGAACATCAAGAACCGGAGGTTGATGTACCATCGGCCCAACAGTTGGTTCGCAGGTGTCGGCGGCTGTGGAGACAAGCTAACCAAGCCATCCGAAGAGCTAACACCCAATACACCGCCCAACATTGCCGTCGACACCCACCGTCCCGGAATGTACAACGTAGGTAACAAAGTACGGCTGTCCACAAAGAATCTACACCTCCACACAGAATCAAAAAAGCTCTCACCCAGATTCATTGGCCTATACCGTATTATACTCCGCATCAACCCAGTCACCTACCGGCTCCAGCTGCCTGCGGCCCTCCGAATTCACCCAGTCTTCCACACCTCACAGCTTAAACCCTTCACCACTTCTCCAATGAACTTTTTAAAACATTTCTAAATAAAAGTAATGTCTATAAAGAGCAATAAAGAGTAATAAAATTAATAAAATTTGGTGTGAATCTCTTTGCTTGAGACTAATATGTAGTACTGTTGTGCAGTTTTATTGGTAAAACAAATTGGAGGTTTTACTGAGATCAACAACAACAACAACAACTGAGATTGCTGGAGAATATTCAGCAATTTTCATACTAAACCCAAGAGCCTATTAGCCTATTAATTAATTAATTAATTAATTAATTAATTAATTTTTTTTTTAATCAGAAAACTGGTCTGTCATGTAATGTGTTGCTTTCTTTATGTGTGGCAATATTTTCTGTAATGGTATTTACTCTTTAATTTTAAGGTATGTTTGAAAATATTGGTTGGTTTGTACATAATGCAGACATGATGAACATAACAAAATACTAAACATATATTTGTACCAAAAATATTATGGTGTCTGAGACTTTTGCACAGTACTTCATATTAAATTCTTTCCTCAAGCTAAGCAAGATGCTGTCTCTGTCAATCTCCAGGAATCTTGGCCTCAAATGACATTCCATAATTTTCAGCTTGACAAATTGTTCTTACATAACACAGTGGTAGTGGGTTTAATACTCAAGTCATGTGTTGAAAGAAAAATCAAAACCAGAATAGGGTGTAACATGCATTATAAGCTCCAACACAGAAAATGGACATCCCTAAAGGTTTTTCCTTTCTTTAGCATAAACTACACTCATGAACAGAGCATTGCCGTGTCCAGATGTATGCCATTATGCATCTGACTTTTTCCTGTCTGTGTTTAAGTGAATCTAATGATTATTGGATCAATCCTAATGAAAACAATCTTCATTAATAGCTAACTCCTTTGACTTCACAAAACTACATAATAATTTCATTAAGTCAGAGAATAACTTGGACATAGGGGAAAGATTGTGTTATGCAAAAGTCTAACTCTGACTCGAAACAGCCTTGTAGAATGGTCTGCACTAAAAATATTGCACACTTGTTCTCCTCCAGGCTGTTCGAGAGACATAATTCACTCACTCTTGTTTACCATATATAATGCTAGGGTGTGTTGCTGTCGGATGCCAAGTTTTTAACTAGGTTAGATCTATAACAGCTGAACTTCCCTGCTTCCATTTCCTTGTGTGTGTACTGTATGTGTGTGTGTGTGTGTGTGTGTGTGTGTGGGTGAGAGAGAGAGAGAGAGAGAGTGGGGAGGGGTGAACAACACTTGGATTATGTGAGTGTGGAATGCTATTAATTTTATGGGACAGTGAAGATGCTGAGGCAAACAATTTTTCTCTTCAGCCTGAGTGTGAAGTGTGTAAGCTATTTCTTAAAGTGACTTGATTCATGGCATGAAGTTTAAAAATAACTAGGACTCAACAACTGTTTAAGAACCAACACAATCTGTAGAATTAGTTCCATTAAAAAAAAAAAAATAATAATACAACTACAATGCAATGCCGCTAATATTGCTAGCACGTACTGTAAAGAAAGATTTTTTGCTTCTACTTTAGTACACAGTACAATACATTATTATTTCTGAGTAACAGTTCACTCTTGGTGTTCACGCAGTTAACGCTTGGTGTGTCTCATGGAAATGGAAAAAGGTTCAGTTTAACCATACAACACTTCATAAACTAATATTAGCTCTGACATCAGGCTAAATAAGCTAGCCTGCTAGTCTTCACCTTATTAGCCACTATCTTTAGCGGAAATTGAAACATTTAAAACCACTCTTCTGGGTTGAAGGTATGGTTTCTTTGATTATTTAGCAGTGTATAATTAACCAGGCAATTGAAACAACTCTTCAATTTTTCAAAAGCTGTAGAAGTAAATGCAACTTTTAAAGCCCAATTCCGCTGTACAAGCTAACGTATCATGCAACTTACATTACAGTAAATAAATGATTTAAAAACAAATGATCGCTTTTTTATCTGTGCAAGTACAGTACGTAAACAGTGCAGAAGGTATACACGGTTTAATCTGCTCTCACAGCTTGACCTCCCTATAAATAGAGCAGAGCGTGGAAATACTCACAGCCGAGTTTCAGTTACACCACCTGCAACTTTTTATAGGTCAGAAAAACTTCCTGTTGCCATGGCTACAGCGAAGGTTTTGGATGTCATACAGGTAAAACCCGTCTGGCCAATTAGAGACCATTTACCTGAACAGAATGTGTGGGGGAGGGGAGTTTGAGGGAACAAATGAGGTAATTTGGGGGTTTTGTTCATTCATTCATTCCACTGGACCTGAGATAGTTTGGCCTGAAAACAATGGTGTATTCATTCAGTTTGGCTTTTCATTGGCATTTCAACATATAATAAGCATTTATTTGTCCTTTCACAAACATTTTATGTTCGAATATTCACACACTATTGTTATAGTAGACTCCTCCCCTTTCTTTTTCCCCCTTCAGACTGCAGACATGTTATTTTTCTCACTTTGCCAACTCACGCTGTGCACTTGTTACTGGGTTGAAAACCCAAAATGTACCACTTTTATACTTTTAATACAAGGGGTGTTCAAGTCAAACCGGGACTAAGAATGAGATCCTGTTTGAAGTGGTTCAGAGCCCACTGCAGTCGTTCCTATGAACATTCGTCAAGTGGAAGCCCTGATCCTTGAAAATCAATGGTTAACTTCTGTCTGACCTCACTTCAAGCCATTTCCACATGTTTGGATCATTAAAGGCATTCCTAGGAGGCCAGTGTTTCAGATGTGAAGAAGGCTCCAGGGTACTGAGAAAACATTCCACCATCATGGTATCCAAGCACTAGTACATCAGTGCAACAGGGATTATATAGAGAAATAAAGGTAATTTATACTGTATATTAAAATTGTACAAAGGTCCATTATTGGACCTTAAGATGCAATTAGCAGTTTAACAAAATAATTAAAGGTACACTATCAGCATTTTTCCACCGGTAAAAGTTGATAATAATGGTGCAAAATATGCATCTCCAGTATCTTACCACAGTGGTGTAATTTTTGGTCCAAAATATACACATTATTGTCTTCAAAGGGGGATGTCCTTTAGATGTAAAAAGACAACTTGTACAATGTGTAACGGCATACAATAAATTAATAATAATAATAATAAGAAAAAAATATAGGATTCTACACTACAATACTGTAGGTGTGATGCGGTTATCAAGGAAACATCCCACTATCCATTAGCAGTGATGAAAAAGCTCATAACTAAATTGGACTCAATTTGACTCACTTCTACATGATATACGATACTGGAACTTTCTCCATCCCAATTTACCATCATGAACCAATCACATGATGACGATGCAATTTCCAAAATTACACGTTAGCGGAAACTCAATCTTACCAAAGAGGCTTGAATAATTAATACGTTATTGACGAGGCCTGCATGGACATTTGTCTCTTTAGGCACATTTGTTATATACAGAAAAAGACAAAACAGCAAAGATTTTTAAATGCTTCATACTTTCATTAAACACTCTTTGCACTGTCATGTACATTATATACAATCCATCCTATGTACTGTACTATATGAGGGAGACTTTAAACACCAATTAAAACATACGTTAGAATGAATTCACACATCACAAGAAGGTGAATTATATGGACATTAAGTATTATTTTAATGCCCAGAATCACAAATAGGTGATTTGCACATGTTTGCAACCTGTGCACTTTTCCCAGGACATAATAGGAGGAAGTGAATGAAAAGGAAGGAAGAAGGAAAGAAATGGTTACTGAAGCCCTAGTTCCACCAGGCTGCCTTTGCAGGCTCTTGATCAAGGCCCTTAACCCTTCCTGCTCCAGGGGTGCCTTATCATGGCTGACCCTGTGCTCTGTCCCCAGCTTCATAACTGGAATATTTGAAGAAATATTTTCACTGTGCAGTATTTATAGGTGACGATTAAAGGCGTAACTTATAAGCTTGCATAAGAATGCCCCACATTGCAATTGTTCACCTTTTAAAAAACTAAATTTTGCAGGAAATTTGACTTAGCATACAAAGAATGTGTGGCATATGATTGATTGTGTGTACTGCCGATTGCGCATTCTTCTGGCAACTGATCAAAACTTGATGGGGCATGGGAAGTTTACGTGGTAGCAAGAAGAAAAGGTGCCAAGAGGAATCATACAGTAAATTAAGGTTAAGCAAGGTTTAATGTCTATTTATTTTATATTTTACTTAATTTACATGTATTTTCTAAATGTTTTGATATAATTATATATAGTTATATAATTATAGTAGTTTTATACATTAAATGTATTATAAAGCCACAACAGAAAATCATTTTTCACATAATTTTATATCATCATCTCTTCTATAAAAATGTATATCTATTTTCAGTACCAGTTCTTTGCTCCTTACTATTTCTGATGCTTAGCATAACATCATTTAACCCTGTCTCATTCTCTTATTGTAGTCATATAATATATATAAATTATCTTACAAATAATCAGCAATCCAATGAACTGCTGTGGAGACAATAACACATAACATACACACCGTTCATTCATCAAGACAAATCAACATTTTACGTGTTTAATCTGTTAGCATTTAGCTGTTAGCTAGGTTTTTGGCTTATAACTCCTTAGCTAGAGTATTATGAGAATTTAATGTCCTATCAGTCACTAGTTTGCCCTCCAGGTATGTGTTTTTATCTCTAACCTCCATCACTGTCCTCTTAATAAATAGCACCTTTTACAAAAGCAAAAGGCAACGAATTGAAAAATGTTTATCGGACCTCGTGCATTATTAATGACCCCTTCTTGCTCAGATCGTCTGCTGATGAATAATTAAAATTAATCTCGTTATGGGGGTTTTCATTATGGGACAATTTAATTAAATGAAAGCCCAAAGACCTCAAAGGCCGTGAAGATCACGCTAATGGAGCGAGAGGACGCGCAGGCCGAGGTTAATGCACGCGCAGCCATACATTATTTAATACGGCTCCTTCTAAGTAAAGACAGATCAATGATCACTTGTCATCTCGCCAGAGTGCTGAAAGCATTTATGTTAAAAAAAAAAAAGAAAAGTTGGCACTGCTGAAATGTCAGTGCCTAGTCAGTTTGATGATGATAATAATAATAATAGTAATAATAATAATAATAATAATAATAATAATAATAATAATGATAATAATAATAATAAAAATTGGCCTTGGTTGGTAGTTGTGTAAATGTATTTTATTATCCTGTAACTTAATGACTAGATTGTTATACAAAGTTGATCATAATGATGCAGAATCACTAATATATCTAATTATCATCTCTTTTAAATGTCTTATCTTGTACTAGATTTTACACTTGAAATGCTTTTTAAGGTAATTCTGTTAACAACACCTCTATAATAGTAATTATGTCACTATTTCCAGTTTTCTTCAGAGTATACTTTTCTCGTTTTAGGGTCATTGAAATGACCTCTATTAAAACAAAATGGAACAAAAAAGCTAATTCTACATCTGTATTTCATGGACACACTACAAATAAAAGATCAGTTGTGTTCGATAAACATTAAAATGTATACATTATATAATTTCTACTTTTATTTCTTTGATGTCTAACACATTTAGGGTCCAGTTTATCTAGAAGTCTATGAAACCAAGTCTTCTTCAAAGAAATGTAGTAGTCCAATAATTTTCTGAATCTAAAGATTTATTGAATTCAGAGATAAGAATATTTTGGCTTTTAGAGTGCCAGCGATGCTCTACGGCTTAGAGACAGTGGCACTGAAGAAAAGACAGGAGGCAGAGCTGGAGGTAGCAGAGCTGAA
>JAOTQY010000024.1:4685630-4695958 GCA_026413445.1 Dolichallabes microphthalmus | reverse complement strand
GCTCTCTTTTTTTCACTTTGATTTTCCATTTTGACTCGTGAAATCCGCGATCCATTGAAAATGTCTTTATGTACGCATCATGGATGCGCATTAACTTTGGGTAACCAGTAGGGGGTTGATTAAACTTAATCTTATCAGGTGGTTTGGAACCGACATACTCTCGGTATGCGGGTTTGGGGTTAATCAACCCAGAGGTTAAGATTAATCAAATGGTAAGTTAACCAAGCTTTCTGGAATACCCCCCTGAGGTTGGAATCGAACTGACCCTGGAAGTGCAAGGCAACAGTGCTAACCACTATGCCAGTGTCCTATTATTATTATTTATATTGTTGTTGTTGACAATAGCACTCATCATGTGTAGGGTCGTGGGGAGCCTGGACACACATCCACACACTGAAAGCAATTTGTAAACATGCAAACTATATACATGAACAGGACAGAGATTTGAACCCCCAACCCTGCAGGTACAAAGTAACAGTAGTATCCACTAGCCCACCATACTGTCTATTATTATTATTATTATTATTATTATTATTATTATTATTATTATGACTTCATTACCAAATGTGTTTAAATCATACTGTTAAATATTGATTTAAAAAATGGTCTTTTAAAATAAAAGTAACAGCATTATTATTCTTTGAACTACAGTACTGTACAGATGCCTTGATGCCCCCACCATTTCCTTATATTAAATAAAATGAAATGATGTTAATTGAATGAAAGAAAAGGATTTTTGTTTTTACTGCAACAGGCCACAAAGTGCCTAAAGATTTTTTTTCCCAATTCTGATTTTCTCCCTAAATTTTTGTTGTGTCCAATTCCCCTTCGCCACTAGGGGGCTCCCACATAAAGACTACTACAACCAGTCAGGGAGGGTCTGAAGACGATCACATGTTTCCTCTGAACCACATGACACCAGCCAACCGCATCTTTTCGAACTGCTCGCTCACGCACCGTTGCGGACGGTGTAACACACTCGGAGGGCAGCGCTATCCGCCCCTTCCGCTTGCGTGAGCTCACAGACGCCCCTGATTGGCTGTAATTGATGTGAGAGCGCTGGGCCAATCAGCTTTCTCCAGGCCCCCAGCTGCAGGAGCCTACAGCATCACCCGAGAATCAAACTAGAGATCTCTGGATGATAGGGCGAGCACTTTACTACTGCGCCACTCGAGGGCCAGTTGCCTAAAGATCTTATTTAAAAATTGGATGTTTATGTAAGAACATCAGTAGCAATCACATTTCCCCTCTCGTCTGTTCCAACCACTCATCATTCAGCATCACCAGTATACTAATCACCAGCCTGATCATCTGTCATCATCTGCACCTGTTTCTCATTGATTCATACCAAAAAGGTCCCTCAGGAATCAGTACGTCTGGAATATTTGAAAGCAAAATATGAGGAAATTAGAATGGCTGAGGACGTTTACACAGTATTGTATGCTGTGACAGCAACAGATTTGAAAATTAATAAAAAAAAAACTGAGATTTTTCAGACTATGACTAATTACATAATCATCGTCACTGTTTAACAACACAGTAACTATAAATTACTCACTCGCTAAAATTTACTAAATACACAATGCATTATACAGCAACAATTGAAAAAAATATACAAAAATAATGAAATATTTTTGTTGGTGCCTGTTGTTTGTGCTGAATTCTTTGATGGAAAACCTTTAACAAAGCATCTTTTAATTTTTATATTTTTATGGGTAAAAATGCTTGGGAAAAATTCACAGCGATAATTAAAACGTTTGCGGTTTGAGGAGGGAATTTGACTTTTCATCACGTCTGCAAAGGATTGCAGCTGTTCCACAGTTATTTTCCCACAAAGTCGGACTAATCCCAAGAGAACGGATCACACGAGATGAAACGCTCTGTCAAGGACACGGTGCGGCAAATTGTTCATGTTCTGCAACTACTTCACTTGAATATGTGAGTTGTATTCGCTTTTGTAACACTGTACGTCATCTAACACTTTTATTACATTACATTACATATTTCTTGGTGTAAAATTTGTTATTTGTATAATAGTAGCTTAAATAATACACTGGACTCTGTAATTGTCTAATCATAATGAACTAACTATTAGAACATACTGTATATGCTGTTGATTTCTTGTTTAGAATTTGTTGATGTGTTGGTGGTTGAAGCCACCTGACAGAACGTTTGCCAACCGACTTACTCACTATGGGCATTTGCATGTCAGGCTACAAAGCATGAGTTTGGAGGAAAATCAGAGTACACAGAGTAAACCCACAGTGTCCAGTGAGAACATGCAAACTCCACCCAAACAGACTGGAGGCAAATTTCAAACCCCTAATGGAGATGTGAGCGAGCCGGGCCAATGCCTGAGCCATCATCTTCCCTTGATTATATTCCTACAATCAATATTGTTATCATAGTTTAACTCAGAACTGGAAAGTCTAACTGTAGCTCCATGGACTCGGTCCCAAATCCAAGAGTTTTTTAATATATGCAACTTATTCACATGCAATCATCATAAGTACAAGATTATCGTCTATACTGTACCTGCTTAATCCTGTACACAAGGTCACAGGGGCCTGGAGATGATCCCAGGAGACTTAGTGCACACACATATACAGTACAGTCTTATACAAAAGTTTAGGCACCCCTTGATAAATAACAGATTTTGGACAGTGAAGATGTTAACACGGTTACTGGAAATGGAAAAAATGCACAATATTTTCAGCAAACATTGATGCATGACTACTTTTTATGTCATAAATTGAACAAATGTAAAAAATAAAAACATTATTGTGGCACTGTGCAAAAGTTTTGGTACCCTGCATAACCAGTACCTAGTAACACGTCCTCAGCATGCGTCTCTTGCGGTATTCCTCAAGTTAATGGATTTCGATGTATTTTAGGATCATTGTCCTGTTGTAGACACCATCTTCTTTTCAGTTTCACCTTTTTTACAGATGGTGTGATGTTTGCTTCCAGAATTTGCTGGTATTTACTGTAGTGGAATCCATTCTTCCCTCCACCAATGTTTCCTGTGCATGATAAGCATGATAGATCCACCGCCATGCTTAATAGTTGGCAAGTGCTTTCATGAAATGCTGCTTCTTTTTTTCTCCAAACATGCCTTTGCTGATTGTGGCCAAAGAGTTCTATTTTAACTTCATCAGATCCTCAGCACTTGTTTCCAAAAGGCATCGGGCTTCTGTAGATGTTCTTTTGCATACTTCTGACGTTGGATTTTATGATGGGGATGCAGGTAAGATTTTCTTCTGCTTACTCTTCCATGAAGGTCTTGTGGAACGGTGCACCACCACTCGTGAGTCTGCTACAGTAATTCTTCCTGCAGGTTTTTTGCAGTCAAATGGGGCTTTCGATTTATATTTCTGACCAGCATACGAGCAGTTGCTGTTAGGGTGCCCAAACTTTTGCACAGTGCCATACTGTAATAATGTTTTTATTTTTATTGTTGTTCAATTTGTAGCATAAGAAGTAACTATTATATGCTTCAATGTTTGCTGAAAATATTTTTTCATTTCCAACCCACAAGTACAGGGAGATTATGCAAACTCCATGCACACAGAGGTGGGAACCTGGACAGTGAAGTCAGTATTCATTAGTCAGTATTGTTCTTTTTTTTATTCTGCACAAGTAATGTAGAAAAATATTAGAAATTACAAAACCAATAGATTAAGTCATTGTCTCAGAGCAAGTGTATTATGTACAATAACAGACAAAATATGGACACGTCTTCTAATTCAATATTTTTTGTTCTGTGATTACTAGAGATTATGAAATTATAAAATAACATATTAGGCAATTAAGAATTTGGAATCAGGCAATTAAGTGCCAGTAACAACAGCAACAGTCAGTTGTATTTGAAGACATGAAGGTCAGATGCTTTGAAACAGTTCTTGCAAGAACAATATTGTCAAGTGCATTTGCAAAACCCATCAAGCACCATGATGTAACTGACTTTCATGAAGACCTTCCTAGGAAAGCAAGATCAAAATTTACCTCTGCTGCAAGTTACCAGCCTCAGAAATCACCAAACAGCACCTAAGATTAGAAGCGTTATGAAGGCTTTACGGAGCATGAGTAGCAGACACATCTCAATATCATCTGTTCAAATGAGATTATTGCATATTTTGGATGACTTCTGTATTTTCTGTACAATGTAGAAAAAAAGACCATGAAATTAACCTTTAAATGGTAGTGTAGCAGAAAAAAATAAATCAGAAAGGTTTTGAGATGCTTTTTGGCATCAGTCATTTTATGAACATGCTCCAGTACCCCATTGCATCCTTATAAATCATTATGATTTCATTTATCTTTATGATTATTATTATTACCAGCTAAAAACAAGCCTTCATCCGTACTGGTCACATTTAGCTAGTTAGGCACACTATTGGAGACCTGTTGGAAATCAAATCAACACCTGATGCAAGCTTGTTCATTAAGTGCTTTAAATTTACTTTTTAGATACAGTGTAAGTGATAAACTGATTAAAGTTTTTTTTTTAAAGAATTTCATGTTGGAGGAATAGTCACAAACCTGCTCTAATTAAAATAATGTTCTGGGTTTTAGGTTTTAAAGATACTTATTGATCATTATTACATCATGCATTATGTGGTACATAAATACCTTAAAATAATAAAAGTACAGTTAAAGATTATCATTTGGTTTATTAGAAAAATAGAGTCCAAAGTGATTGTCATATCTGACATATCAAAACGTAATTTTTTTTAAATAAACAGTGAAAATCATGCATATCAAATGGAAACAATGCAAACATTAAAAAAAGTAAAAGTATATAAGATTTCACACAGTGATTCATGAACAGTGTTGACAAATGTGCAGTGATGCATTTATACGGCTTAACTATGAAACAAAGTATACATTTTGATATTTATGTAGTGTACTTAATACACGCCTTGTGCTAATGGGATATAAAAAAAATACATACATAGATTCTGTATTAAAACCACAACAAAAACACCAGTCCTAAATTGCAGGCAATATCAAAACAGCATTGAAAGGATTTAAGGATAAGAGTAAGACTGCGAAAGACACAAGGATGAAAAAGGATGTTGTCTGTATAATCCCCTGCTACATTAATGCACTTATCTCAGTGTTTCACTAGTGCTTGGATACCATTAGGTAGAACGTTTTCTTAGTACATCAGAGCCATGATCAGACTTCCTGCTTCATGGAGTTCCTGGAAGGCCAGAGTTTCAGATTTGAACTGAGCACTTTTATTGTCAAAACTGTGTTCTGTTATTCTAAACAATTAAACTAACGTGCATGCCTTAAACTAAAAGAAGACTTACAAATTTTTGGTAAAATACTGAACACAGAACATTCAGACAACAAATATAGGGTTGAAGGGAAATTGTGACATTATGGACATAAAATTTCCTTAAACTCTTAACAAAAAGGAATATACTAAATATGGTATGAATATTGAGAAAGAAATACTGCAAAGAAAGAGTGAGCTGTAAGAGAAACACCTCATCTTTGGCAGTAAACATCTGATATACTGTATGTATATTTCATTCTAATAAAAATACAACATATTTCAAGTTGAGAAGAAAACAAACAAACAAACAGAGAGTGATGAATATCTAAGCTGTAGCTCCACACAGTCTGAAAGGTGAAATGTCTTTTGTGTCTTCTGGTCTTCCTGAAACCATGAAAGGCCATGACTGTAAAGAAAAATGCAACAGAAAAATGTACATTAAAATTCCGTTCCTCTGTTTCATCTGTACCTGGAAAACAGAAAAGTGGCATCCACTTTGGGTTTGAGTTATGGTTAAGTATTTATGAGCTAGAAGAATGATTAAAAAGTCGTGGTTTATGGTTTATTATGACATGCAGATTGTGTTATATTGCGCTTACATGGAATTAACCCAAGGACACTCAGATAACCATGCCTGTGAGCCGCTTTGGATAAAAGCATCATTATGTTCATTATATTATTAAGCAAGTATTGTGTTCATTAATACATGATTAATATGCACATTCTTAAAATAAACAGATAACAGAGTTGTTGAATCTTTCAGAGTTTAAAATTTATACAGTATATTTGCACATTTCCAGGAATTAATGATTAATTGCAGATCAAAAATATAATAACACAGCAGTGACATTCTAATCCTAAAGAAATCCCTAAAGACCAAGCATTAGTATTCTTACTTTCTGTCCTGTAAGCTCGAGATAATTTGTCTTAATGGTGATGCATCATGGATCAGCAAGATTTGTTTTATATTATTAGCATATTTTGGGGGAAGGTGGTTAAAAGAGGACAACTAAACTTTGGGAATTAGGGTTAAGGTTTATAGTTTTGGAATGTAGATTTAGAAGTTGGAGATAAATTCAGAGATTATAGATTTGGAGTTTGGGGTTTAGGTTTAGAGGTTTGAGGTAAGAGTTTGGGATTTAGAAATTAAGGTTAAGGTTTGGATTGAGAGATTTGCAATTAGACGATTGAGGTTAGAGGTGGATGTGATTGAGGTTTAGCGGTGTGTGTTTAAACCCAGAAGTTTGAGGTTGGAAATTTAAGGTTAAAGGATTAAGATTAGAATTTTAGTTTAGAGATTTGGGTTAAGGTTTAACGGCTTGGGGTGGGACAACCCAGGTTCTGGGTTGGGGTTTGGGTTTAGAGGTTTGTCTTTAAGGTTTACATTTAGAGGCTTAGATAATTTTTTTAATTTAGAGGTTTGTAGTTGGCTTTTAAATTTTGAGGTTTAGAGGATTGGAGGTTTGGAGTTTAGGTTTAGGTATAGGCTTCACATTTAAATGTTTGAGGTTAGCCTTAGGTTTAGAGATCTTGGTTCAGGATACTGGAAATCAGCTAGCATGTCAGCTAGAACTCTATGACTACTAGCTGGATAACAACATTGACCCTTATCCCTATTAAATAATAGGCATGCTGATGTCTTGATGCTACACTGGCAACTAGCAATAGTCCAAAATAGGAAAACCCAACCACAGCTATTTGATAGTGAACTGGGTGCCAAATCAAAAGAAAATCAGGGAATATTGTAAATGAATTGACATCTCTACATCATGAGCTCTACTCTTAACCTATACAACTGCCTAAAATTCACTATACAAATGGACAGTGTCTTGCTTTTTTTAAATTAATAAAACACTCGTATTATACTGTTAGTAACTATCAGGTTAATACAATATTTTGTATTTTGAAAATATGGGGGAAAATGATAGCTAAAGCTAACGCTAGGTATTCAGTCTGCATTAAACTGTGAATGGTCAAATATCACTGATGATTTTATTTTGTTTATAATATATGTGCTCAATCAACCTGTTGTTGATGATTTGGCAGGAGATTATTATATATCTATTTTAGATATATAGCTAAAATAGCATAAGAGCTAGCATCCTGGTTTAAACAGAATGTTAGCGATCATGTGAAATAATGTAAACACAATATAGACCACTCAGGAACAAGGGTAAAAAATATAAAATGATTTAAATAGCAAAATGAAGCTACCATATCTGTAATGATAAACATGCTAAAAAATGGACCCATACCAAATTTACCGGATGAATGAGGGTCTTTTCATATTTGTCTTCATGCAGCAATTGTCTCAGATGGTTGATGTAACTCGAGGCCAGTCGCAGTGTGTCCAGTTTGGACAGTTTGGTGTCTGCTGGAACCCAGGGTAAACTTGTCTTCAGACGTGAGAATGCTTTTGCTAGGACTCTCATCCTCGCTCTTTCACGTGCGTTCGCCGCATGACGCCCCGACTGTCTTCCATCTTTCGGGCTTTTTGCACGCTTTTGCATATTAGCTCGTTTGGGTTTGGTGTTGAGTCCTTCGTCATCGTTAAAGTCATCTTCAGAGTGACAATCAAGGCGCATGAACGATGTTTCTGGTGCATCATCTGCATCACTCAGCGATCCGGTGGACATTATTGTGTCTATAATACGATATACAGTATATAGCTTTCCTAGTAAAGGATTTGGTGAAATTCCAGTGCTCTTTATGTAGATAGAATTGCACGGGACAGCAAATATAATCTACAAAATCACGTAATTATATATTTTTAAGTAGCTAAAAACATGCTAATATGCTAATATGAATACAAAAACCAAATGAACACAAAACTAAAAAAGCTCACATACTTTCTTTTGGTTGAGTGTTCCCTTCAGATAAGACGTCTTCCCTTCTCCAGTCATTTAAATTGTGAGACACACTCTCCTCACACACTGGATTTCTTTTTTTTTTTTTTTTGCTTCTTCACACACCCCTTTTTTCAGCAGTTTTCATCAAGCCAGCAAAGGGGGAGGTGTTAGCTTATGTATATTTCAGCTTTCGTTTTATTGTTTACTCTTCAGGTTTATGATTTCTCATAAGTGAAGAATCTGTCATTAGATTGTTTTTCTTTAATCACTTATCAAACACACATTCTCAAATTCTCTTCAGCTTAAAGAATCCAAACTTTAAAGGAATAGAAGGTTCGTCATAAAAACCTTCACAACATTATCTGCCTTAGCACAAAGGTAGCCATTTGGCTAAAACATTTTTATCTGTTTATTTAGTTTTGTACAGAAAGCTAATATAGCTAATCAGTCAGGAGTGTTTTAACACTTTGGAAATTGTCTAAATGGTTGCTTAATCATTTCAAACTGATATCAAAATTGACTTTTTGTGTTATTTAACAAATAAAATGGATTAAAGGGTTAAGTGGACAATTTATAAATGGATTAAAAGATAGTAGAGCTAAGAATAACATTAGCAGCCATTTTTACATTCCTCAGTTTCGTCTTACTTCACACAAGCATCAGGACTCAGGAAGAAGATGCAGCTTTCAAAGTTTTGTATTTATTTTTTTATTTCTGATAATTATACTTGCAATCTTTTACCGTTTTAGACATTTTATGCGACACATCAGCAATGTAATATAATGCCACTAACCTTTAATTTTCAATTACATTACATTGTCACAAAGCAGCTTTACACACTCACTCTCACTCACTCATCGTCTATACCGCTTTAATCTGTATTGGGGATTGCAGGGACCTGGCGCAGGAGGCTTAGGGCATGAGGACACACACACACTCTCTCACACACACACTCATTAACGCACTATGGGCAATTTGGGAATGGCAATTAGCCTAACCTGCATATCTTTGGACTGTGGGAGGAAACCCACCAAGCACAGATAGAACATGCAAACTCCATGAACACAGAGACGGGAATCGAGCCTGGCCGGGAATCGAACCCGGACACTGGAGGTGTAAGGCGACAGTGCTAACCACTACACCACCGTGCCACCCAGCTTTACACAATCAAAAGAAATTATGGAAGTTTGTATAAAATGTGAATGTGTATGAATCAAAATTATTAGATAGATTAGCATAAGATGCTCCAAATTTCAGTATCTTTACTGAGATTTAAACCCTAAATTGTGATGTATGCTCTACATACACAAATCTATCATACGTAAAAAAAAAATCTATTATAACCCTGACCAGGCAAAAATCCGTATGAAATGAAAGACCTGAAACACACGTTTAGGTCCAACCAGATGCCATGTGAACCGGGCAACCTTTTTTAAAAAATGGGTTAAAATAAACTTTCACTTACTACTCACTTACAATTCACGTATACAGTAGCTTGTTTTTGACACTTGAGGCAAGCTTCAATGGACATCGGTAAACTTGGTGTCTGCCACATCAGGTTCATCACACCAGTACAAAACTAAAAACTTATAAACCAGCCTTGGTTTATCAACCACCCTTTTTTTTTTTTTATTTAACTTTTTATGCATTTCTTTTGTAAATGATGAAATAAAAAGAACATTGTTGCAATCAGATTCTTTCTTAAAATCTTCTATTAGGTAATGGAACTGTCTGAAAGTTGTATGAAAAGTCAATAATCCGCCGGTCAGTTCACAGAGATATCAAGTTTCTCCTGAGTTTTGAACATTTCCACACACGGCCGGTGTGCATTGGACACAGCTGTCGCCGTTTGCTCCGTACTCTACATGGAGGGATCAGAAATACTGGGAACAAAGTGGAGAACAACCATCAAACATGACTGTAAAGTGTGCCACTATTCAGCCAATATGGACATAATCATGAAAAAAGCAGGCAGTGAGATAGATATAGACATGAATGATGGCATTTTTTTTGTCCGCTTTTGGATATTACTATGTTATGAAAAGCCACGTTGTAGCACCAGAAAAAAGTGGGAAAAAAACAGGTGTAAGAGTAAAAAGTATTTATTCCTCTATATCAGTGGTTCTCAAACTTTTTCTGTCATTCCCCACTTAAGGGGGTGAGCGAATTTTCAAGCCCCACTTGTCAACAAA
>JAOTQY010000024.1:4389816-4404261 GCA_026413445.1 Dolichallabes microphthalmus | reverse complement strand
GGGGTCCCTCCGGAAGAGCTGGAAGAAGTGGCCGGGGAGAGGGAAGTCTGGGCATCCCTGCTGAAACTGCTGCCCCCACGACCCGATCTCGGATAAGCGGGAGAAGATGGATGGATGGATGGATGGATGATTCGATAGGTTCATTCTTATTCATTCTTATTTCCTTACTCAATGTGGATCATTTAGAACTCTTTATTTCTTTTTTGTTTTTTCCTCATATACTTTTTCTGGCAAAGAAAAGATGCACACCCAATACTTTGTTAGACAACCTTCAGCACATGTCTGCCACGGAATTCCTTCAACAACCTTATGCAATGTCAACATTTATTTCCATCCAGATTTGCAATCATTTCTCCCGAGATGTTGTGTTGTTGATGGGAGAATCAAACCAGTCTCCAAAGTATTCCCCAGCACATTCCCAAGACAGACCCATGGTTAAATGTCAGGACTCTGGGATGACACTCTTTTACAATTTGAGTTCTGGAATATGCCTGTTTCATCAGGGAAGAGAAGAATAACTCCATTGACATGATAACCTGTTTGTTCAGTACATTCAGGTCATCAGCTGACTTCATTTTATTGCCACATAACAGTGCTAAGCCTAGACTTGACCAACTGAAGCAATCCCAGATCATAACACTGCCTCCAAAGGTTTGAACAGTGGTCACTGTGCCAGATCGCTTCATGCGCTTCCCTTTCCTACCCTGATGCACCCATCCCTCTGGAATAGTGCCAACCTGGACTCATCAGACCACATGACTTTTTTTCCATTGCTCCAAAGTACAACCTTTATGCTGCTCACTAAAAAGTGGTTTTGTTATGGCCACACAGCTGTTTCGCGCCAATGCTGTTGGGCTTTTTTGGCACGTTGTGTGTTGAAATGCTCTAACTTTCACTATGAATCATAGCTCTGATTTCTACTGTTGATTTTTCTGATGTGATATCACCATGTTTTTAAGTGGTCACTGATCACGGTCTTTCCTGAACACATTTCGTCTGTAGAGTTGACGGTTCAGCCCTATTCTTCCAGGTTTTATTAGCATCTTGGACTGTTTTTAACCCAATGCCAGTAATCTCATTATTTGCTTTCTTTGCTTAATGCAGATGAAAGTAATGATAATCTGTTTTAAACATATGGCTTGTAAGTAGTTAAGGCAATGTGATATGTGAGAGTGTCGGATAGAGAGATTTGCATGTTCAATTTCATACTGGGTAAATGTCAAGAGGATTCCCCTTAGCCCTGAAGCAACATACACACACACACACTCACATGCTGCCATACATAAAGATCGCATTGTGTAATGTGGAAAGCTGTGGGTGGAACGTGTGTATGTGAGAGCAAGAAACCCTGAATGAAAACACACATTCTGAGAGGAGGAAAGGTCTGACCCTCAGATAAATGCTGTACACATGCAAATCATACCTGTGTTATCATGCTAAGTGGGTGGGGCTTTGACCTACCTGCCACGTGGCAGTGCAGCATGAGTGTGTAATCACTGTAATCACTTCCTCTATTTGCATGGGTAATAAACTGAGACTTGATGAGACTCTATCAACCAGGCAGTTGGGGTTGTAATCAGAACACGCTCATTAATGGTCTCATTCAGCATGATGCTCCAACACCCCTACTTAGCTCTAATGTGCGTACAGACAAGATTTGTTCTGTTTCACACTTTATTTCCATAAAATTCAAATATAAGATGGCATACCTTGTCATCGTTATTGTGAACTTTTGTAAAAATTGTAACTTATTAGCTAAAACATCTTAGCTAAAGAATTTTCCGCATTCCAGTTATATCAAAACTTCTGTTGGCCATATTGTCTTATCGGCACTTTCCATTCAAGGCTACTGTCTCCCCAGTCACTGCTGTACAGGTGTGAATGTGTTCCATCCATTCATTTGTAACTGCATTGCGAGCAAAAATGGATGGAAAGAAGAGCAGTCTGCAGTGATTTATATATATTTTTTGGTTATTATTTAGCAAAGATTTCATGTGGGTATTGATAAAGTGTTTGGATATCTGCAAACAAAATATGGATCTATACTGTAAGGAAGGTGAAAATGTCTTAAAGATAATCATTACTCAAGACGGGAATTCATCGCTATGGGCCGGAGAGTAAACAGCAGAGTATGGAATGGAAACGTCCTCAATCGCTGACCAACAAGTTCTCAAGTCAACCACTAGGAAATTGAGGCTTACAGTTTTCTTGGATTCTTAAGAGCCAGTATTGGAACATAATCAGGAAAATATTCAACAGTTCAACAGTGCTCATTACAACAAGTTGCTTATTGACGAGCTGAAGCCTAAACTTCGGATTTTTTCACTGGACTGCTAACCAAGGACGTTGTGATTTTGCATGACGGTGAAGCATTTGATTTTGACTACCATACTGTATGTTTGGTCCCGTGAAAGCAGCTCTAAGAGGATGAAAATTCACTTCTGATGAAGTCCTGAAGACAGCAGCGCATTCGTGACTTGCAGCTAAACCTAAAACATTTTCAATGAAGGAATATGAAAGATGCTTTTAAATTCTACAGCCAGAGTAGGAATAATTTTTGACTCACCCTCGTACTTCTGAATTTTATTTTAGCTGTTTATTTAAATAAATAACCTTGACATATAATCCATGTTGAAAGTTGGCCTGTTTTTAGTAGTAAGTAAGTTTTTTAAATGGTTTGTGACATCTCAAGGTCTTATTCACGATTCCGGGGGTTAATTTAAAAATAGACGAGATTTTATTTTAAAGAAAATAATCAGAAAGATATGCTGTAAATATTGAGCAAGGGAACGGAGGACTGTGCAGTGAATCATGGTTTTACCAGGTGCTGCTGATAAAGCATATTTCAGATAATAGAAATGTGAGTGCACCACAGTGCACTTGTGCAGAATGCAGACCAACAGGAAAAGAAAATGTGTCTGCCTTTTCAAGGACCAGATTTTGGGGACAGTTTCAGGACTTTCTCAGTGGGTTGATTTTGAAGACCTGCCACCCTGGTTTTGACTGTGTCCTACACGTTATCTTTAAACGTGTTTATCATAGCAAAAGTTGGGTTGCAGCATATCTACTATAGAGGTGGAAATCAAGCAGTTTTCTTTTAGGAAAAGTTTCCTTTTCTAGAAAGTACAGGTATTTTGAGCTGATGGATGAACACAGGAAATTAAATGATGTACTGATGTGTTTCTCCACTCCAGTCTTTAATGAGGGACAAATGAAACATTTGAGATACTGACAACAGTAAAGCTGTTTATACATAACCAGTGTTTGATCATTATGCAATGATTTCTAACTTAACTGCTAGCTAAATGTCTATAAAATAACATATTGAATCTTGCTTTTACATTGATAAAGTTTTTTTTTTTTTTTTTTTTTTACATCATAGCTTTTTCCAGTAGATCCTGCACCTATATGCGGATGAGGCTCACGTGAAACTTCATCCTCACGACTTAATTTTAGTAGACCATAATTAAACATCCAGTTTCACTCGGTGAGACCGTGCTGACACTCTGCCTTTCCTCACACCTGTGTGGACAGAAAGAAGGAGAAAGAGAGGTGTGTGAATGAGCCGGACCCGAAATTCCACGGCTCCCTCCTATCGGCTCCTTTCCTTGTTCCCTCCCTCCCTCAGTCAGTGTGATTTCACAGCTCGTTGAGCCGAGCACTCTGGAATGTCCTGTCTCTGATGAGCGGCCCGTTTGAAGCCGAGCTCATGGGCTGCAGCTGCACCGACCCTCGTCGCCGGAAAAGTTCACTTACAGCAAGTGCAACGCTACCCGCATTCACGAAAACACACTGTAAATTTACAGCTCAGTCCAAAATACTCACATCCAGGATGATGTAGATTTAGAGCTTAGAGGCTCTGTCCTAAATGCATGTCCAGCAAGTTACTATATTTTAAAAAACAAGCCATTATCAGGCTTTGCTCTAACTTGGGTTTTTGTCCAGTTAGTGTCCTTACTAGAATATCAGCCAGCTTAAGGCTGACCAGAGTACCCAGAGTTGAACTTCAAAACTGCTTTTTAGAAAACCTATGGGTGACATCATGGAGGGTTTGTCCAGTTTCTTTTACACAGACCATCAATAAAAATAACCCTTTAATGTCCTTATTATAAAAAGTAATGTTAAGGCCTTCTCCTAAATATAGGTTCAGTACTGATACTAGAAAAACATGACCATTAGGGTCCTGTCCTAAATCTCAATTCTGTGTATGCTCAAACTAGAACATGAGACGTGTATGTAAACTAGTACAAGTAAAATATGTGTATGTAAACTAGTATAAGAAGCTTACATACACATATCCTGAACATAAATATCATGGCCTTGCAATGATTTCTTTGAACTGCCCCAAGAATTTGGTGTATAATTTATTTTCTGTTTTCTAAAATCAGTACAGGGTCAAAATTATACATACAGGGTCAATAATAATATTTGGTTGACCAGATTTGATTACGGGTCGTCTTTAGCAGAAGCTTTTGTTAGCCATCAACAGACTTCCAACAGAATTCTGGTTGAATATTTGTCCACTATTTTGCCAAGAATAGTGTTTTATATTGGTTTCTGGCACAAACATGATTTTTATGCATGAACCAAACATTTTCAATAGCCGTAAAGTTAGCCTGCTTTTCTGTTGTTTCTCTTTTTGCTGTTTTACAACCAGCTTTGTACAACCTCGCTAGACTCTAGACAGTGGCACCTTTGCTCCCGTAGCTTCCAGTTCATGAGAGGGCTGTACCTTGGTGGTTTCTGGGTTGTTCCTGACCATCTGAACCAGTTTCCTCTCAGCTGAGGGTGACAGTTTGGGTCTTGACCTTGGCAAAGTGGACACACCTCCTAATATCCTGTACTTACATACAGTTGTTTCAGCTGATCTTGAATTCTGCAGTTGTTTAAAATTCGTCTTCACTAGACATTCCTGACTTTTGTAAGTCTACCATCCTCTTTCTCAGATCTGTACTGAGCTCCTTGGACCTTCAGATCTTGGACCTTCTCATTGTGCTGTGTGTGGGTCATTCCAATGAGTGCTGTCAAACAAACTTTCTAGCCTGAAGACGCAACCAGCTGTAGTCAATCATGACCACTAACAGGAAGTTGAGAGGTCTAGTGCTTGGCAAATTAAGAGACATGTCTGGGCTTTCAGCACCACTGAATTTATGTGTCTAAGTGGGTGTATGTATGTTCTTGGCCCTGATTGTATAATTCTCTGTTGATATCAGAAAAGCCAGGATAAATTAAACCTTGTGTACTTGGAGTTTTCTTTAATTAAAAATCTTGTACAATCTCTCTCCCTAGAAAAAAGACGAAGAATCAATGCAAGCCCAATAGTGCCAAGACATTCATGTTCATGGCGAGTGTACTATATGTAAACTTCTCAGAGGCTCCATGTATGCATCCATAATGCACTGAAAGTATTATGAGTAAGAATAAGAAATGAATACTAAGCATTATTCCAAAGTGCTACACATTTTTCGGTTGTGTTGTGCTCCAGTAGTCTGACCTCTGACTTAGTTGTGGTCTTAAGAAAAACCAAATAAAACCATATTTTTACCATATTTATAACGAAGATGACAGAACGAGAGGCTTTAGCTTTGTGTAACAGCTGTATAGGAGAACTGCGGACACTGTGACATCATCAGTCGTGTTAGATTTCCTCTGATGTAGCCAACGTTGTGTAATAAGAAAAACTAAGATGTGATTTTCCATTCAGCCTGTGGTTTGGACAGTATCACCGCCCAGGTTCTGCTGGGAAAAGACCCACTGCTCTGTGTTTGTGTGCACGTGTTAGTAAGAATGTGTGTGTGTGTGTGTGTGTGTGTGTGTGTGTGTGTGTGTGTGTGCGTCTGTATGTGTGTGCACCTGCAGAGTGTTTGATTGCGCTGCAGCCGTAGGTCTGTTTATAGTCATGCCAAAGATGCTGAGTGTCACCGGTGCTTAATGGAGAACTAAATGGGCTGTGTCCTAATAACGATGAGGTGGCAAGCAAAACAAATGATGGACTTAGCGATCAAAGGGCAGCAGGGAGCCGGCACTGATTCTCTTGGATTGGGACAGAGCCTCACAGTGGTGGGAAACTCTGCTGGATCATGAGGGGAAAAATACGTGCACACACACACACACACACACACACACACACAGCGTTTGTGCTTCATCCAAAACAGCAAGTGATCAGGTCAGATAATATGGATGAGACACACACAGTCTTCTAAATTATTCTAAATGCCGAGCATTATTAAATTCAATCCCTCACTCATTTGAGTTTCTACCGAACAGTGGGAAATTCCCTGACATTCAAACCTCTGGCTGTGTCCCAAATGCTGCTACTGCTTGATAGAAAACTTCCTTTCTTAGATTGACCTTAACAAGTAAACTTGAAAGAGCGTGTGCTTTAAGGCAGTAAACTCATAAACTAATTTTTTATCAGCAAGTATAAACCATGAACATTTGATCATAAAATATCAGTCTTTTAATTTGTGATAGAGCGTTAAAATAAAAGGGGTGAGGTTTTTGTAATTATACTAGCTAAAGTTCCAGTGTTGAGTAAAGTGTACTTTTGTACAAAGGGTAGTATTATTCAAACATTGAATCTGAAGCCTATAAAACTCATCAGATTTGTGTGTGTGTGTGTGTGTGTGTGTGTGTGTGTGTGTGTGTGAAACCTTGACAGACGTTTTAAACTCAGATAAACACTTTCGCCCTTATGTAATGGACATAGAAGCTAGGGTGTATTGTGATGTGATAAGAATGAAGACAAAAAAAAAAAGTTGTTTAGGTAAGTAGTTTTATATTCATGCTGGTCACCAAAAGTCAAGGAGAAAAAAGCATGGATGTGGTTTACACTTTACAATAGCCTCAGCTAACTAACTGTTCTGGGGTTGAATCCCATATAGCGTAAAATGGAAATCTAGTGCGCATTGTTTGGTGTACTGTCTTGTTCCACACACCAACACTTGATTAGAAGTTACAGTAGGACTTAGGATTCAATAGGCTTTGGGATTTATGTTGAAAGCTAATGAGCTTTGTAGCTAGTGTTAACCATGACCTTTGTAGATTGTAACCATGAACAAAGCAGCATGGTGGGTTATGGACTTGTTAGTTGCATTGGCAGAAGCTCATATTCACATTAACTGTAAGAGGCTATTCAAACTTACTATAAAAAACTGTTTACAATAATGCTAGTTTGTGGTAAAACTGTTTATTTTTAAGCTAATTTGTGGTAAAAATGTGTAATACAATGCTAGTTTGTGGTAAAACTGTTTACTTTAAAGCTAACTTGTGGTAAAGTTTTGTGGTAAAATGTTTAATATCATGTTGATTTGAGGTAAAACTGTGTAGAGTAAAGCTAATTTATGGTAAAATGTTTACTAGTTTGTGGTACAACTCTACTATAAAGCTAGTTTGTTGTAAAGCTGTTTACTATAATGCTAGCTTGAGGTAAAAATGTTACTTTAAAGCTACAGTAGTTAATGGTAAAATTGTTTAGTACAATGCTAGTAGTGGTAAAATTACTACTTTAATACTAGTTTCTGGTAAAACCGTTTAATATCATGTAAGTTTGTAGTAAAATTTCTGGTAAAATATGGTAAAACTGTTTAGTATCATGCTATTTTGTGGTACAGCTGTTTACTAGGGCACTAGTTTGTTGTACAACTGTTTCGTATAATTCTAGATTGTGGAATAGTGAAATAAAAAGTGTTTATTATAATGCTAGTTACGATAAAACTACTCTAGGTAAAACTGTTTACTATAAATCTAGATGGTGGTAAAACTCTACTGTAAAGCTAGTTTGTGGTAAAATTGTTTACTATCATGCTAGTTTGTGGCAAAACTGTTTACTGTAATTGTAGTCTGTAGTAAAATAGTTTACTGTAATGCTTTTTTGTAATAGTTTGTGGGAAATCTATTCCCATAAAGCTAATTTGTGGTAAAATTGTACTATAATGCTAGGGTATGGCTAGCCTGTTTGGATTTTAAGTGTTACCTATTTAGTAGCTACCCTATTGTGATTAGCTTTACCCACACTGTTTGTAAGATTTTGTTACACTTTGTAATAAAGTGGTACTGCTGCATTAGCGATTAGAAAAAGCTAATCTGGGTATGGTGTTTTAAAACCACACACATACACACGGATTTCTTTGTTCTGAGTGAGTGTGTGTGTGTGTGAGATGAAGCATCCAGTTTGAGGGGTTCCATGTTCCTGTGGGACGAATCGCCACTGTTTAGCCAAGACGAGGGTGCAATCAGGGAGGCCATTAAAGCACATGAGAAAAATGAGGCGTCTCTGTCCTCTGACACACTCTCTCCGTCCTTCTTCCAGCACAGCCTTTAAGTGCGCTCTCACGTATTTACATATTCCGCCTGATGTCACATTCCCCATCCGTCCTGTTCCCTCACGCCCACCCACCCCCGCTGGCCTTTGAACTCGGCAGCAAGGTGATGAATGAAACCCGGGCTAGTGTCTTTAGCCTGGAAACATCCATTCTGTGGCTTAATGTGCCGGTGCTGAGTGGTGGTGTGCGTGTTATCTGCGTTAGCGCCATATAGCGTCTCAGCTAACTCGTCTGATGCCTCGCTGACTGAGACGAACCACTTCCAGGTTGTCGCTCTAAAATAAACACGGTACTGAGGGCTGATGTCTCAGCAATCCTCACAGTGTCTCATTAGGAAAAAATAACGATGCGGCTGACGACAATTAGGAAAGATAATGGCGTGTTTATCTTGCGCTGATGGATACAGAGTGTGTCCCTCTGTATCCCTCTCTCTCTCTCTCTTTCTTTTTCTCTCTCTCTCCCTGAGGCCTGGAGCTTGTCTGGATCTGTAGAAGCTGATTATTTACTCAGAAACTCTAATCTCACACACACATCAGTAATCAGTACTTTAATGGTGCTTTATTAGTTGTAAGAGGGAATGATATATTTTTTTTTCCCCAGCATGCTTTGTGCTGAACGTTTGTACTTCTATGGCCTTCGTATCCAGAAAAAAGAAATCTGGAACTGATTATAAAGACTAACTCAAGAAATGATGCAGGAATACTGCGTATTGTGTGTTTATGGTAGTTATGAGTTGTGTCTCAAATTACATACTTCTGTACTGCTCTAGCAATACTTAAATGATGTGCTTGAACAAGAATTTTTTAAAAAAGTGCACTATTACTATTTGGTGCAGAGCCCTTAAATAGCTCACACTCCAATAGGAATACTACTAGACATAAATTCTAGTATTTCAGATGGAGGTTAAAAATACACAATTGTAATAATGAAAGGTTCTAAAACAAAGGTTAAGCAAAAAAAAAGGTTCTTTGAAGATCACTGATTGATTACGAGTCTTAAGATAGCCAGTGTCTTAGTAAGTATACTAAACAGGCGTAAATTCTTGCATTTGTGAAGAATGCTTCAAATAAATCGCAGCTGCTTTGACGTTTGCATTTTTTTCCGCTCTATTGAAAAAATTCTTTGCTAAAAAGCTCCTCCTTTTGTGACCTACACACTCTCCTCATCAATCACAAAAAAGATTCAATTTAAGTGTGATTTAGAACAGATCCTGGGAATGCATTTGTGCGCACACACACACACACACTCACACACTGTAACTGGCCTGCATGTTCCTGTGTAGATAAGCACTCATTATTTACACAGATCATACAGATAGATAAGGCTAAGTCCATGCAATTTGTGTATGTGTGTGTGTTAAACCACTGACTTCTAAGTATTTCTGAACATAGCTGTAACAGTCATCAAACCGTATGCGTTGTATGGGGCATAACGCAACTATCTTCTCCAAATTTCTGTCTCTCAACCTTTGTTTGTAACATTTTTTAACACGTTTATAATTCCTGATCTACAGGGTGGCCCAAGGGCCTGGATCCATAGACCAAAAAATATTATAGAGTATAAATCACATTAAATCAAATGAAATTCTGTTTTGCCTTTATTCGTCACATATACATTGCTGCACAGTGATATTCTTTATTCTTCGCATATCGTTAGTAGGCTGGGGTCAGAGCGCAGCGTCGGCCATTTTTACAGCGCCACTGGAGCAGCCAAGGTTAATGGCCTTGCTCAAGGGCTCAACAGCAGCAACTTTGTGGAGCTGGGACTTGAACCGCCGACTTTCCGATCAGTAACTCAGAGCCTTAACACACTGAGCCACTACCGCCCAGATTGAGGGCCTCTAACTTTGGGGCTCTTGTTTATACAACGATCAGTCATAACATTAACACCACCTCCACCAGGTGAATTGAATAAAACTGATTATCAAATATATTCCAGTAAATAGGTGACACGATCATGGGCACCCAGGGCTCATCTATGCCTGCGGGGACCAAAGGCCAGGTGTTTGACCACACAGAAAAGCAACCGCAGCACAAATTGTTAAAAAGATTTTAAATCCTGGTCTTAGAGTTCAAGGTTGTTGATCCAACATCCGATCCGAGTCTGATCAAGCAATAGCGTTATATGCCTGACACCAACCTGCAACCCACCCACAGCACCCGAAGGATCTGCTGGATAATATCCCAGTGCCAGTTATCACGTCATACCCCCACCGAGGTCCCATGGCACCAAGGTGGCACAAGCAGAACCTAAACCTAGGTGGTTTTAATGAATGTTTTCATGATGTGGCTGATCCGGTGCATGCTGAAAACAGCAGTGTACGGTCTGGTTCTATTCCAGCTTCTGTTGTTATTTTCAAAAACAGTTTTCAGAGTTCTGAAAAAAACGAAGAATATAAACTTTTCAAAGAATACTTACTGACCCTGTGTCTCCTCCCATTTGTCTCTCCTACAAACCTGATCAAGCGGTTACTAAGGATAACTTTTTTTAAAAACCACGAAAGTCTGTTTTTGTTGTTTTTTTGTAGGCCAAGTGAAGACTGCGTAAGCTTTCCTGCTAGCTTTGTCAGTGACGTCTGAAAATTAAATGTGTGATAAAGCATTCTCACTTTTAGAGTTAGACATTGTGAATTTCTTATTCCTTCATAAATATGTTATGCACGTGTTATTTAGAGTAACACATGGTCTGTTTATGTTAAATTTTAAAAGTCATAAGGAAAAACACTTAACCAATCACGTTGCACCCTATTCATTAGAGAGCACACTAGGTAGAGAGTGTTGCTGTTTTGTGGACACATCCGAAGGCATAGTGGAGAATATCCAGTGCACTTATGTCATGCCAGAATGCCTTAGAGCTAGTGTCTAAACAAGTTAGTTTTAAAAGGAACAGAGTCTCTATAATGCAGTCTGGCATGTGTAGGGAATAGGGAGTAAAGGCAACCTTTTGGACAAGAGCTGTGATCAGATGGTATTCATCAAGTGTTTAATATTTACATTTAAAGAGAGAGTAACACACTTCAGGTCAGTTTTGCACTGGAAAAAAAACAGTCTTACTGTGCCTGGGTCTGTCTGTCCATCTTTCCATCTTCTTTGTAGTATGTGTGTGTGACAGCATATGGACTGGTAGGTGAGACAGTCTCGCCCATATCTGCGTGTGCATGTGTGTGTGTGTGTGTGTGTTGGTTGGGAGGCTCAGTGTGTTCTAGATTTATGTCCTTCTGCACATCTGGTCCTCATTGGCAGCGTCAGAGCATCAAGTTGCAGCCAGGTGGATCTGAGCTCTTATGCTCTCTCTCGCTTTCTCTCTCTCTCTCTCACACACACACGCACACACACAACCTAATGATTTCATATGCATGGATATTTTTAAGCTCTCTGCACCCTGTCTATCCGTATATCCATCCATCCCCCCTTCCATCTATCCATCCATCTCTCTGTCAATATATCCATCCGTCTGTCTTTTAGTTTATCTTAAATCCCATTTCTGGCGCTGCTGCTGCTGTTGGAGTGGTGGCTGATGGAGCTGTGACTCACTCGTCCTCTCTGTCTGCAGGCGGCTCTGAGTGCCTTGAAGCAGCTTTCAGAACAGGGACTCGACCCGGTAGACGGAGGAGTCAAGGTGGATAATGGATCCTGTGAAATGTAGGTATCTCTCTCATCAGTGTTGTGTATTGCGCATCAACAGTGTCTCGATTTTATCACTTGATTATCTGACCATTGTTTTCCAAATAGCATTTACAGACCATGGTTGTTTCACAAAAACCAATCACTGATCACCATTATTCCCAAAGACCAATCACTGATCACAGTTGTTTTCAACGACCAGTTACTGATCACCGTTGTTACCAAAGAGCAGTCACTGATCACTGTCGTTTCCAAAGACCAATTGCTGATCACCATTATTCACAGTGACCAATCACTGATCGCTATTGTTTCCAGTGACCAATCACCGATCCCCATTATTCCCAACGATCAATCACTGATCACCATTATTCCCAACGATCAATCACTGATCATCATTTTTCCCAAAGATCAATCACTGATCCCCATTACTACCAGTGACCAATCACTAATCACTATTGTTTCCAGTGACCAATCACTGATCACTATTATTCCCAAAGATCAATCACTGATCACTATTGTTTCCAGTGACCAATCACCGATCGCCATCATTCCCAACGATCAATCACTGATCACCAATATTCCCAACGATCAATCACTGATCACCATTATTCCCAACGATCAATCACTGATCACCAACATTCCCAACGATCAATCACTGATCACCAATATTCCCAACGACCAATCACTGATCACCAATATTCCCAACGACCAATCACTGATCCCCATTACTACCAGTGACCAATCACTAATCAATATTATTCCTAGTGACAAATCACTGATCCCCATTATTCCCAGGGAGAAATTACTGATCACTATTGTTTCCAATGATCAAACACTGATCACCATTATGCCCAGTAACAAGTCACTGATTACTGTTGTTCCCAAAGTTTTTCTAGGGCTAATCATTGATCACTTGAGAAGAAAATTGATTCAGTTACATGTCGTGATTTGATGACGTTGTTCCCTATGACTAATCACCTCTCACCCGTATTGCTATAGTGAATATTGCACATGATCTAAGACTAATAATAAACAGACTTAACGTTCGTGTTGTTTATAATAATTGATCTGACACAGTGATTGATGTGATGTGACACTTCTGTTAAGAGACAGTGCTTTGTGATAAACTCACTAAGTGATTGTGAGAAGCCTCTCTCTTTCTCAACACACACACACACACACACACACACACACATGTGCACATTTTATCATTTCATTATGAATGAATGTTTTGCATGATCCTTATCCACCTGTGGGAAGTGAGGAATTCTCATTTCCCTTACACACTCTCTCCCTCGTCCACTCTGACACTCTCTACTTTTCTGCCTTTCTTTTCTTGTCTCTCTCTCTCTCCAATTCTGTCTCTCTCTCTTCTTGTTTGTCTTTCTCTCTCTCTATCTCTCATTACCACTCTCTATCTCTCCCACCCTTTGTCCCTTCCCATTTGTCTCTCCTATTCTCATTCCCTCTTTTCCTTTTTTTCTCTCACTCTTTCTCTCCTTCTTCTATCACCCCCTGCGTCTCTTTCCCTTTCTTTCTCTTTCTGATTTTCTGTCTGTTTCCCACTCTCCTTTTTGTCTCTCATTCTGTCTCCTCTTCCTCTGTTTCTCACGCCCCCTCTCCTTTCTCCGTGTCCATCATTTTTAAAACTGCTGTATTGTCATCAAGGATCGTGTCCCCAGTCAGGACCGTGTACCGTATGTGGTCAGGACCACATCACCACAATCCCTCAGAGCCGTGCTGGTTTACTTGTCAAGATGAAGGCAGAGACATTTCCCCTGAAAGGACCACGTCTTCAATTAAGGGTTTGGGTTTCCTAGGAGAGCTGTCTCTACAGTGTTTTCCCCACACGTGTGAAATATACTTGCACTGGTAGCCAGCGGTCTACTACATACAACAGACAATAAATAGATGACGTTTAACACACTGTTTTAATTTATTTGCTATTCTTATTAATTTCACATCTCTGAGATTCAACCTATAAACCTTCCCCTCCATCTACCCGTATGTGAAGAGTAAAAAAAGTAAATCAAGTAAAAAAAAAATGAACACTCTTTTGTGTATAAAAATTTCACTCTTTGTCAGAGCATGTAACCCTTCAAACCAGAACTTCTTATCCATTTTTGTAATATGTTTTTAATAAATATATACAGATTCAGGATTGTGAGACATAGACTTATCCTTAGATATTTCCTTTTTCCTTTATTTATTTTTAGAACAAACTAGACAATGTGATTAATTAAATTTTGTTTCATTTTAACCACCTATGCACACATGACTCAGCAAAAAAGAAAAAAGAAAGAGCGCAGATTCATCAAAAAGATAAATCGTTTTAGGGTTCTTTTAGGTTGCTTCTCTGACCAAATAGTAATAATAATAATAATAATAATATACGCATTTTAATAGTTCTACATTTTTACAGGTAGGTGTTTCGCCTGCCATGCGGAAGGCCTGGGTTCGATTCCAGCCAGTGCCCAAACCCCCCAGCCACTGGATGC
>JAOTQY010000024.1:4296315-4313161 GCA_026413445.1 Dolichallabes microphthalmus | reverse complement strand
CGTGTATGCCTGCCCGTTATCTGCCCACAGCAACACCAACTGCAGACACTAGCCAGTTACACCAGGCAAACGTGACAATATATATATATATATATATATCTGTGTGTGTGTGTGTGTGTGTGTGTGTAAACCTTGAATTGCGAGCATAATTAATAAATTAGCATAGGCTGCTCAAAGTTAGCTGTGTAGCAGCAACCAGTTAAATGCATTTTTATTAGAGCTTGCCTGTGCATAAATGCTGTAAACAAATTAACATGTGTCAAGAAATGTTGCTGAAGGTTGTCTGTTTTTCAGCTCCTACTCCTGTCATGCAACACCTCTTCATTCCCTAGGTGTCTATTTCAGTTCCTTTTCTTTGCTTCTGAGCTGAAAAACTGAAAACTCACGCTCCATTCCAGTCATGACAACAGTTACGGGAATTGATAATACAGAAAATGTTTACTACACTGTATTAAAAGTTGGGTAATATGAACACCACTGTAACATCAAGCTTCACAACCATTACTACTCTCTTCCTACAATTTTAATGTCCTAAATTCCCAATCTTCAATCGCATTAGTGCGATTAGTTAATTCAGCGTAAAACAGTTCATCAGAGAGAGCACTGAACATCTAGCTGTAGTGGTACATCTGGGTCTCCAGGGACCAAGGAGGAAAGCGTATGATGCTGTGTGGACATTTTTCAGTGTGCCAAAGGTACTTACCCTTAGTTGATTTAGCCTTAGTTGAATAGCCTTAGTTGATTCAGCAGGATCAAAGATTGTGGACAAGAACCTGGGACTTACCATTCACATTTTGCTATTTTTACTAATAGAGTGGAGATTTGGAGACTTGACTGAGATCATAGTGGAAATTTTAACAGAAGTGTTAACAGAGTTAAGAGTCGAAGACTCTGTAGTTGATGCTCAAAGGTTTGTACTGTAAGTTACAGTGTGTAAGTTGCATCTGTGATCAGATGTGTGTGTTAGGTGTGGTGAGGTGGGTGGGGGTTCCTGACTCTTTACATTCTGTGGTACTCGTTCATTGTTGCTATTGTTGTTCAACAGAGAGTCTTGTGGAATTCCGATCCATGCCCCATTCAGGACAAGCTTTTGCGTGTACGTACTGTACATAAAATGCATAGATCATAAAACTATTATGATATGCATTCATCTAGTAACAAGCATGACCTAGATTTAGATTTTTTTTGTGTGTTTGAGGAAAAACAGGGGATCTCACATTTTTGAAGCATCCATGTCATACAATCAACAAAGCATATAAAAAGCAGTTGATGTGTTTACACTGTGATCTGAAACTGGATGTCTGGGTGACATTCTCTCTCCCACTGTGTTCCAGAAGAGACAGGCTTAGCCTTATTGTTCCTGCGCCCCTTGGAGAGACTTGGAGACTTGGGTTTGTAGTGGCCTTCCTGATTATCTTGCAAATAACCTCACATGTCTTAAGAGGGCATTTGTGACTATGACAGGCAGACAGAAAAGATCAACTATAAATCTTGATAAATTTTTCTTGATATAGTTTGTGTTATTTTAGATCAGGAGTTCTCAAACTTAATATTCAAATGTCTGAATCTGATTTCTATTCAGGGTCAAAGGTCTGGACCTCTTCCTAATCAGCTTTTATTAAACTTGCCTTATTACTTAAGCAACATACATTCATGTTTAATGCAGATAAATGTGAGATAAAATACGTTCAGGCCTCGTGGAAAGAAATGCAGCTATTTAATTACAATCAGATGCTTAAACCAAAGCAAATCTAAAGCAACATGTATTCAAGTGTCAGAAAGATTCACAATTAGGTGCAAGCTAGTGCAAAAGTAATGGCATTCCTAAGCGATCACTAGCTTGCGCTCTCATGGTGTCTGCCATCATCCACGAAGATAACCAGGAGAACAGAAAGACTGAAGCTGCTTGGCTGGTTGTTGTCACATGACCTGCTTGCACTTGCACATGGAAAACGCACGAGCATCGCCATAGATATATATACTGACTAGATGTCGCATTGGGCCTCTAAGCATACGTCAACATCGCGGCCATCTTGTGTCGGGGGAAGCCGCGTGTACTCTGCATTAATTAACATTGGAACATTGAAAATCGGTTGAAAATTAAGCAGATTAAGGTGATTTTAATCGTTGTTTCTCTGCCAGTGGTAACTAATGCGGAGTAGATGCGGCTTCCCCCGACACAAGATTGCGGCCGCGCTGACGCATCGTTCCTATGGACAGCAGCCTCTGAGGCGACATCTAGTCAGTATATATATCTATGGAGCATCGCAACAGTGAAAACGTTCACTTTGAACAGGCACCTGTTAGCCACTGACCCTTGACCTGTGTGACATAAAACACTGTACTCTTGCATCCATTAACATTGCCATGACAACACTGTCAAACAGAGAAACTGTTACATTTAACCTTAATCTCGTGCCAGGATTGTTGTAACGATTTCCAAATAGACAAATCTAACAGTTTATTGTTGAGTACCAACACATTTTTGTTTCAAGGTAGGAAACATAAACCTCACTACATTGCCTTCTTGGTGATCACTGGTGGTTGGAATCCATAATGTTGCTATACCGCCACCTTCTGGTGTTCATTATCCTGGACTAGCAAATTTGAGGTGGAGGAAGCATGGTGGCTTAGTGGTTAGCACTGTCACTTTACTCCCTCATGGTCTGGGTTCGATTCCCACCTCGTTGTCTGCATGCATGGAGTTTGCATGTCCTCCCCGTGCTTGGTGGGTTTTCCTCTGAGTACACTGGTTTCCTTCCACATTCTCAAATGTGAGTGTGTGTGTCCTGTGATGAATTGTCACCAGGTCTCTGTGCATCCAGGGTATACCCTGCCTCATGCCATAAGTCTCCTGGGATAGGTTCCAGGCCCCCTGTGACCCTGTATACAAGATGATGATGATGATCTGGATCTGGACAGGAGTGCAGACTTTGAGAAGCCCTGCTTTATAAGATAAATAAGTGTAGATTAAGATTGTCTCCTGTTTGTATGAAACATCTGATGATGATCTGATGATTTGGGGAAAAACTAATAAAATATAAGTACTTAAAATAAATTATCAAACATATGATAATTATATATTGTTATATATATTGTATCAAGCATTATATTGTTATACATGTTATATATTAAACATTTTCAAATAATGTCAATGTCACTGTTTCAATGATATCTTTAAATTCTATATATTGGAGAACCTGAAACCAGACTCTTTCTGTAAAATTTTGTAAAAGCCAGATTTTGTCACAGCATCATGCAAAACTAGCTGAACAGAATTTAATTTAATTTAATCAAAATGTTAAGTAGAAGTGAAGTTATGAGCAGTTATGTGCCAGATTACAAACTGAAAGTTTTAACAGCGAACTGCGCATGCGTCAAACTGTGGCCGCGTCTTAAATTGACTGCAGGACAGAATTTAATGAAACTTTTTCAGTGCAGTAGTTAGAAATCTGCCTGAAGTTTATCCTGCACCATAAGTGAAATCAAAACGGCGATAAAAGCGATGTTATAAACAGTTATGAGGTGGATTTAATAATCTACTTTAAACAAACACCTGCACCAATAGATATTAATTAGAAAAGCTAAACTGAATATTTTGACTGGAATTAGTTCATAAGTGAATTTTAATGCGCTGGAGTCGTTTTAAGACAAACCTTAATAATCATAATTTTTATTTATATAGCGCCTTTCCAGAGCTCAAGGACACTTCACAATGATGGACAACAACAACAACAACAACATGCAGAGGACAGGTTGATTTAAGTGTAACATTCAGAAAACAAATGAGTTTTGAGTAAAGAGTTTCTGCCTTACAGAAAGACAGACAGACATGTACTTGGGATTATTCAACCTGAAATAATAACATCACAGATTACATTAAAGCTGATCAGTTTATTTTTAGTTTTTATCATTTTTAACTATCGCTACAAACTTTTTCCGGTCAGTGAAAGATCCTTCCGCTAGTTTTCTATAAATTTGCATTTGTCTTATATCTAACTACCAGGCAACCCGACAGAACGAGAGTCCTGTTTATTTGCCAACCCCGTGAGTGAAGTCTCGCGATATTTCCTGGGAGGGCGGCGCGCGGGGCAGTATGGCAGCTGTAGCGTTAGCGCAGTGCCGAAGACGAGCTGTTCAGGCTCTGGGTCACGGAGCAGTCCGGCTTCTCCTACCTCAGTGTCTCCAGGGTCAGTACACACGGCTTTACTGAGCAATGTTTTAGTGAAAAATGAGGAGAAATGTATTAACACCGCTGTGTAATACAGAGAAATGAAGGGGGCGTGGCGTGGAGAAAGCCCTTGTGAAACCTGCATGGCTTTAGCTGTGTTTAGTCTAGTTTGGGAGATAGATATGGCATTTATTAAAAATATTTAATTTAATATACTTATGTATGTGGTCAGATATTTATGAATCTTATATAATATTAATTTGTCACTTTATTCCCTTGTACTTGACCTTTTTTTTAATTAAAGGTGCCCTAGTTAGTTGTTAATTCCGTACTTGTACTTGGAAGTTGTCTAAATCCTGATTTAAAAACTCAAGGCATTAAAGCCTCAGTCTGTAAAAAGTGTCTGAGGTCGCTGATAAAACCAGTTTTAAAACCTGGCTTCCGGTTCGAAATGTTTATTTGTACAAATGTTTGTTTATAGAGCGCCCCCTGCCGGTCATTTAACCACTTTTTTTGTCTTAAATAAATCTAAGCTGATTTACACTGGTGTAGTTTACACCTACAGTCTTAATGTTGAACTCTTGTATAGTTTGTTTGTGATCTAAAGGTATTTACAGCACTCCTTCTTCTTCTTCTTCTTCTTCTTCTTCTTATTATTATTATTATTAATAATAATTGGTGGCAGTGGCGGCTCAATGTCTGGGGTTCAATGCTCCAACGTTGTCAGGTTGCCACTGTTGAGCGCTTGAGCAGGGACCTTAACTCTGTATAGCTGTACCTCAACATATGAGTTTAATCTGTTCCTGAGGAGAGATCTTACAGTGAAATTTTTTATTGCGAAACACATTTTCCCTTAAGGAAATAACGTAAATGCAAATCCAGCCACCCAAAAATATAACCAATTTCCAACACTATAATCATATTTTTAAAGCACATAAAAACAATCAAAACATTTTGAAAAGATGCAAATGAAGTAAAATATTAAACCTCTCTTAGCCTTAATTTACGAAACTCCCTTTTCTTCTTCCTACCATCCTTGCTTACATTCTTGGGACCCTTGGAGCTATATCTTCACAAAATCTTGCAGAAAATGCACAAAATATATGTACACTTGCATTAGTTTCCTTTCCACTGATGCAAACAAGTATTAAATGGCTCCTGGGAATACACGCATACAATTTTGTTCTGTTCATTTGCTAGTATGCTGACAATGATCTGTGTGATGAGGCTAATTTCTTGCGAAATTTTTGCTCTTAAAGTAAATAAATCGTGATTAGGGATAATCATATGCTGAGGTACCACTGTATCTGCTCCAGGGGCGCTGTATCCTGTCTGACCCCAGCTTCATAACTGGGATATGTGAAAAAAAAATTATTTTACTGTATATTAAAATACATGTGACAGATAATTGAATCTTAACCTTCGTTGTATACAGTTAATGACTTAACGTGAATGCTGCATTTCCACAATTAAATTTTAACATGCTTAGTTTTTAATTATTCTGTTTTGTTTTCTAATCATTCTATAACACATTAAGAATTGTCCTAGCATTGCTTTAAGCTGTGTGTTTTATATGAGCACAGGAGTCAGACAGAAGTCCAGTTCGGTACAGTATGTTTCCCGGCCGGACCTCCCGAAGCTGGCTTACCGCAGGGTGAAAGGGAAGAGTCCCGGCGTGATGTTCCTGCCCGGCTACGGCTCTAACATGAACGGACCAAAAGCTGAAGCTCTAGAGGAGTTCTGCAGGTCATTGGGTCATTCATATATCAGGTAAACACACACTAATCAGCAGTCTTATTACTCAAACCCAATTATTCGTTCACTGTAAATTGAAAGAAATTCTGTAATGTTGGATTACAGTATGCATTAGGGATCGGAATCACCAGTCACCACCCGATACGATATTATGATTCAGTTAAAACGCGTGTGAATAGTTTACGATGTACCACCTGTAGGATTGTAAAAAGACAGTGATGTTTTATTACTTCAAAAGCCTCCAAAGTCTCGAAGCTCAACTTGACAGTTAGTGTGCGGGTTGAGTGGCTGCAAGCTTCTAACGCACGTGATTTTAGAATATTTTACTGCCGTGGTGTTTTGAGACTTGTGTGTAGTGAGAGGGATTGAGACTAATTTGAATTTGAATAGATTTTGGAGAAAAAGGCAGATTGGAGGCGTTTAACTGCATGAACTTTGTTATATGACCTCAAGCGTAATAATAAACTAAAAAATTGTCGTAAAAAGAAATAATAAAAACGTATAGTTTTTTGGCAATTACAGTAGTGGTTTCATGAGAGGAATGAAACACTTCAGGGTGTGATATTATTAGACAGTAATCAGCTTTAAGCTAATACCAGAGACTCCTTCATATCTACTTTGTCATTAATTATTTTCCTGTAACAACATGCCCCTGAGTCTTTTATTCCTTCCACATTCCTCTGACGTACCCATGATTGAATGTCGGTGCTGGATATTAATGGACTTGCGTGCTTGTGCAGGTTTGATTATTCCGGTCACGGAGCATCAGAAGGCGTTTTCTCTGAGGGAACGATTGGAAGCTGGAAGAAGGACGTTCTCTTTATGTTGGATGAAGTTGCAGAAGGGCCTCAGGTGAGATTCGAATGATATTTGCTTGTGAGCACATGGATCGTTGGCAGATATAACACACAGATTTCATCTCATTTAGACTGTTTTTTTGATTTGCTTACAGTCTGTTTTGCTTATTAATGGTGAGATTTGACTTTGCTAAAGAGTAGGGAAAAAACAAGAAATTAATACTTATTTCATATTATAATTTATTGTTCCTAGAACAAAAGTCTGCTCCTGGAGGATGGTTAAAATGCTATAAGTATAGTTCACTCTAAAGCAGCATGTGTAGCATGAATGCTGTCTATCATAAACTGTGACAAAAATCACACACTGCAGGGGTTAACGGGGACACAATCAGTAAAATAACTTGTATGACTTGTATAACTTATAACAACATTTTTCACGCAAAGACATTAAATGACTTTAATAAATAACCAGTAACTACAGTACTGTAGGCAATTTCTCTTTTTTTCCCTACAGGTCAGTGGGATTATAAATGACCTTAATAAATGAGAGAAATCAGCAGGAAAATTGTCCAAACTGTCATCACTCACTGATTTCCACAGCTTTGAATATTTAAAGAAAAATAAATTACCCTTAAGGAATCTGAGATCCTACTGAGACAGACAGACAGACAGACAGATAGATGCACAGCTTCTGCAGTTCCATCCTTTCAGAAAGATGCTTATTTTAATGCAAATGTCTGAATGTTTGATTCTGGTATGATGATGTTTTATATATATTTAGTTTTTATAATAGTTAATTTTTTTTGTCTGCAGATTCTGGTGGGCTCCAGCATGGGCGGCTGGCTGATGCTGCTCGCCGCTATCGCTCGCCCCGAGAAGACTAAAGCTCTCGTGGGCATTTCGACAGCAGCCGATCATTTTGTCACAGCGTTTAAATCACTTCCTCTGCAGGTATGAATCACGTCAACGCTATGAAGCACATAACCGTCCTGTACATTTATTGTTTGTGAAAGAAGTGGGCTTCCTCATCTCTCTCATTTTTTAAGTTAATAATGCAAAAAAAAGTGTTTAACGAAAAACAAGTTGTAATTTTTCAGAAATGGAAAAATGACTGACTGGAAAGCACTGACACTAGAGACTCCTTCCATTTATTTTTAGATAAACGTCACCTTACAAAATCTTTCTGGTCACAAAATTAAGAATAGAAATAGTGACTAGAACATCAGATCCAGTCTGTTCCAGATATCTGTGATAACGCCTCATTTCTTTCCTTCTCTGTGCATCAGACAAGAAAGGAGTTCGAAGACCAGGGCGTGTGGACCATCCCAACCAAAAGCAATGAAGAAGGCGTGTACACTGTTAGCATGGAGTTGCTGAAGGAAGCAGAGAACCACTGCTTGCTGCACAGCCCCATACCCATCACCTGCCCCGTGCGCCTCATCCACGGACTGAAGGACGAGGACGTGCCCTGGCACATCTCCATGCAGGTGGCAGAGCGCGTGCTGAGCAACGACGTGGACGTCATCCTCCGGCGCCACGGGCAGCACCGCATGGCCGACAAAGATGACATCAAGCTCATGGTGTTCACCATCGATGACCTCATCGACAAGCTGACCACCCTGGCGTGACGGCCAGGACGAAAATGGCCAGAACTTTCCAAATGAACCTGATTCCCTAGTGCCTTCATTTACTGGGTTATGGTTTTGTTCGTTTGTTTCTATTTTACGGTTCAGTTTACGCCTTAGTCTACACTATGTGACCGATTGAAAAAGCTGCTTTTTTGTGACAGTATTGTTCTCTGGTTCATTGCCACACTCTCCCGTGCCTTTTTCCCACCACTTCATATTAACCAAATAAAGCTTGTTATAGCCGTCGTAAACTTAAAGGATCAAGTTAATGATTTTGTTTTTACTGATTTATCCACCTGTCGCACTACAGCTGACCTTTTGATTCAGATTCTCGTCCCCCTCTCTCATATTCATAGTGCCAGCATTGAGCCGCTCGCTCCACTCCAGGAATTACTCAGTTGTTTATTAACATGCGATTAGGACAGTGTGTGCAGAGAGCCGTGACTCGGGTCACCCAGCCGTGATGCTTGATCTCACGCCGAAACTACCAGAGTGACCTTTCAGCCAGTCACCGATGACACACAATCAGCCAGAGCATAATTAAAACAGATGTAACGCTTTAATGCACACTTTTATTAAAATACTCAGAGTACAAAAGAGCAGCCTGGAAAAGTTGCCAAGGATTGCAGCACCAGTTCATTTCACTGTACGTACTCGATCCAGTTATTCAAATGTAAAGCAAATATTATGTGATGTTATATTTACTTAGTGAAGCTGCTAATCACCGTTTATTCCTTTTTTAAACGCTAAGGTCTTGCTGAATAAATATTGAGGAACATCACCTAAGCTCTACAACAGTTAAAGGTTTTATGGATGTTCACAGATTTTAACTTTATGCGACCCTTAACTGCTCCAAGGGCAGGGCTGACTCTGCACTCTGACCCCAAATTTCTAACAATCTGTGATATACAAAATAAATATTTTTACTCTCGTGTATGGTACAGTGCTTTGCAAAAGTCTTGATACCCCCCCCCCATTTCATCATATTAATTTATATGAGATTAAGTAGAAGAAATGGAAACAAATGTTTTACTGAAACAGACTGCAAAGTGCCTAAAGTTACAATTTTAAAAGTGCTTGTTTATGTAACAACCTCAGCAGCAACCTCATTTCCCCTCTCATCTGTTCCAACCACTCAGCATTCACAGCATCAGCAGTACACTAATCGCTGTCCCGATCATCTGCATCTGTTTCTCACTGGTTCATGCCTTAAGTTAGATGCTTTTTATGATTGAGTGCTTCATAGGTCAAGAAACGTTCATCTGAAACTGCTCAGGTACAGGCTGGACTGAAACTGAGAGACAAAAAAGTCAGTCCTTCAGGAAGCCAGAGAACTTTTCCTCAAGACTGTATTAAAATTACAATAAAATCTGACTCTGTGGAAAAAGTGAGGCTTGGTTCAAGACTTTTGCACAGTGCTGTATACGTGACAAATAAATGCATCTTTTTTTCTTCAAAGAGCCCCTGTATGCTAGATTGGACCACTTATTCTAGATATAATTCTTCATATAAGTTTTCATGAAGAATTCCAATAATTCTGGAGCTGTGTATGAAATAATAAACATAATCACATGATTTTCCGAATAATTTTTAAATATATTTTTAACAATTTAACACAGAAAACTCATGTTGTTGCTTTTTTTTATAACTATAATTACTTTTAAATAATTCTCATTTAGACAACTGAGTGACTTGCTTTTCTGTCTAGATACATAACTATTGACTATTGTTCATGAAAACGATATATTTAGGCAATTATATATATATATATATATAATGGCACCATAAACAAATGCTGTATGCTTTAATTTTAACTGTTTCATTCAACATTTATTTTTGGAAAACTTTATTTTTATTTTTATAATGCTCTTATTTTATTCAAAATTATTGTTGAAGGAAATGGGAAGAATGAATCTAGTACCCGACATAGGTTCTTCAGTTATTTTGAGGATCTTTCTCCTTAAGGTTTTATATAGCACCATTTAGGAAACAGTTATCCATTTCAGAGAGCTTTCCTTATTCTCTTGAAGAACATGAGTGAGGGATTTCTTTTTATACTTGCATGCTCTGTATAATTTTATTTTGTATTATATGTATAATGTATTGTCCTGATTTTGACAGGTGTCCCAGTCAGAATAGGTTTTAGCGTTTTAGCTTCTTTATGTTTAGTGTTCCTGGAATAAATTTTATTAAGGCATTTCTGAGATAATGTATACTGTAGTGTCTCTTGTATTTCCAGATCCACTGCACCTGATACCAGATTACCAAAGATTAGCGAATAAATGAATGAATTTGGGTTCTGGATCATTTTAACACATTTGTTTTTGAAGCCAGGTTCTATACCCTGAGTGATCTTTGCTAGATTGTTTTTGCCACTCATTCAGTAGCTGCTTGCATCATGTGGGCAGTGTGTTGCTGTTTTGGGCAGACTTTGCAGATGCTATCTGTATCAATAATGTGTGTAATCTAATCAGGACAGGGCCTGGCCCTGCTGTCAGTGATGCTATAGTACACTTTAAAGAGATATGCATGCCTTTTCCCCACATGAACAGGGATTCACAAATTGAGATGCAGGAAATAGACCTTTGTATTATTATTATTATTATTATCATAGTGTGAATGTTTATTTATTATTAATTATGAGAGATGCATGGTGGCATGCAGGGTCAGCACATGTCAGTGTGTGTGGTGAGTGATACATACATGTCTCAGTACTCTATACTGTACCTGCTCTGTCATTGGCCAGCATGAGTCTCGAGACCTTGATGTGACGCGCGTGTATATAACTGGGCTCGTGCACCCGGGTCGGCGTGTCCGCGCGCCCCACCCACAGCTGCATGGACGCTTCATTTCCGCGTCTCCAGAGAGCGCGCGATGCACATCAGGCTGTAACGGGAGCATCTCTCTCCTCCGGTGAGTCTCTCAAAACACTTAATGACTCACCGTCATGCATTGATATTAATCACAAAAAAATGATTTAAAATAAATTGTCCATATTTATGATTTTCTTTAATTGTTTTAATAAATAAACTGTCCTTCTGCAACTCACGTAAATATTAAGATATCAAATGTGTTTCAAGTTTACATGCATAATACTTTAATCAGGGTTGCCAGATTTTAACGCATGTGTAATCTGTTATGAATGCAATTATTCAGCAATGAGGGTTGCCAGATTGATTCCCAAAACTAAAACACTCCTCATATTTATTCCTATATATTTTTTTTATATTCATATATTAATTTCTGCACAATATGTAATTTAAAACGTACAAATGTTAATAATAAATGTTATCCTAAAGCTAAAAATAATTAATAACAACGATAATTTTCCACCCAAAGGACGTTTTTAAGATTGATTTAATTTCTCATTCCACTCTAATGTAGGAACACACCCAATCTGGCAACCCTGACTGGTTTAAATGTCTGACCACACCCCGGCTGCTGTAAAACTGTCTGTCACGTCATCCATCCTTTATAATATTTCAAGCTGCCTAATACAAATGACACTTAGGGTTGATTTCCTGAACAGTTGGGATGAGTTCATGACTTCTCATCAGTATTGCTGTAAGTGTGTAGGAGTGGTAACCTGGGAAACACTTCGGGATCAACAGCATCTGATTACATAATGCATTGTTAAGGCTTGTGTCTATTTTATTTTGTCTGTTTTTTTTTTCCCCTAGAACTTACCTACAGAAAGATCTGATCCGGTTTTCTTCGCTGGTCACTTTGAGAGTTTTCCAGAACGCCAGTGATCATGGCAAACAGAGGTCCCAGTTACGGCCTGAGCCGGGAGGTGCAGGAGAAAATCGATCAGAAGTACGATCCTGATCTGGAGGCTCGGCTGGTGGACTGGATCGTCGCTCAGTGTGGAGGAAATCTGGAAAGACCTCAAGCGGGAAAGCAGAACTTCCAAAAGTGGCTCATGGACGGCACGGTGAGTTACCTCGCTGATTCTGATCTCTCTGACCCTCGGTTTTGTCTGCTGATGAGTTGAAAGGTCTGTCTGACTTCCTGTGCTGCAGATCCTCTGCAGACTCATTAACAGTCTGTACCCACGTGGTAAAGAGCCTATTAAAAAGATCCAGGAGACACAGATGGCCTTTAAGCAAATGGAGAAGATCTCGCAGTTCCTCCAGGCGACTGAGGCGTACGGAGTCATCACCACAGACATCTTTCAGACTGTAGATTTATGGGAAGGTACAGCCATAAGGCAACTGCAATAAGGCCTTTTTTCCAAATACTTGCTCATTTTAAGGTTTTCTTTTGATAGATAATGGTTTGAACATTCTATTTTGAACTCTTTCGAACAGATGTTTTACATGCATGTTTAGGAAATTAGTTTCTTAAAGGATTGTCTTTTATTGATTTTAATTGGAACCATTTGTTGTAAAGTTTAGTAAGTAGATCTACACCCACATTATGGATCTGTTGCCTACAGGAAAAGACATGGCTGCCGTCCAGAGAACTCTAATGTCTCTGGGTAGTGTTGCACTCACCAAGGATGATGGGCATTACCGTGGCAACCGAGAGTGGTTCCACAGGTGAGCGCGATCTTTCCAGGTCTTACGCTGTGTCTGGTTGAACTTCGAACTCACTGAAACCTGTTTCATCCCCAATTTCAGGAAGTCTCAGGGTAACCGGAGGGAATTCTCCGAAGAGCAGCTGCGCCAGGGCCAGAACCTGATCAGCCTGCAGATGGGAAGCAACCGCGGTGCGTCCCAGGCTGGCATGACCGGGTACGGTATGCACCGCCAGATCATGTAAGGCAACGTGGAGATGAAAGACCTACAATCTGCATCAGACACCAAGAAGACCTTAATCCATGCAGAGCAGCAACATCTGGTTCAGTCATCTGTTTCCTTCACATCAAAAGATGAGATAGAGCACTTTTAATAGCAGTGTCCTCTTAAAATATCTTGAATTTCCATGTGATATTAATTAGTAACTTATTACAACTTATTAGCATGACTGTTGTTTTATTTGTATTTATTAAAATATATATATATAAATATAGGATTATCAGCTGCTGTTACTGTACTTGTGTCTAAAACACATGCTAGTAAACAACAGGTCAAAATTGTAGCATATACTTTTGTCACTTTGGTATATTTTGTTGTTCATTATTGTATGATTTTAGACATGTTCATAGTTGCACAATGATAAAAAAAAAAAAAAACATCTGTGCACAAACACCTACACACCCATACACACAAACACACACACACACACACACACCTGTCAGCCACATGTGAATGCAGAGCTGGGTTTGTTTCCTTAATAAGCCGCCACTTTTTTTTAATGTTTGTCTCTCCCTTTGTAATTGTGTGTAAGTACAGATCCAGGTTTTATTATGATTTTTATGATTGTTTTGCTAGTGTTTGGCAAAAATGCTCAATAAATTGTTATTATATTAATGGACTGCCATTTATTAGCTGTTACAAAATGTTCAGGAAGACAGTAGGGATGTTTTAAAAAAAAAAAAGTGCAGCTAGGATTGAATAAATGATTAATGCTCAACGAATATGCTTTCATTTTAAACAATGAGGCACATTCAAGTCAAGCAGGGATTTTTGATTGTCCAAGCCATTTCCACATGTTTGGGCCATTAAAGGAGTTCCTGGGAGGCCGGTGTTTCAGGTGTGAGATACTGAGAAAACTTTCTATTTTGACGGTATCCAATCGAAAAATAAAGGGAGATACTCTCATAATTGCATTCTCTTATTCTGCACAATCAAAAGTCCCAGTTTGATTTGAACACATACAAGTCTGTTTAGATTGGAACAGTATTATATGATATTATATTACGTTGTTGTATATGGGGTCACCGAGGTAATATTCACTGGCATTTCACATTGAAGCAGAAATAAATTAGAAACGTGCTAAAACATGCATGAATGCATTTAACGTCTTTGATCTTATTAGTCTCAGCTGAGAATTTACGACCAAGTCAACCACACGACTTACAAAACACAATCCTCAACATGACTAACAATCTAATGACATTTAATTAAGTCAATTTACAAATCAGCTGTGTCAACACATCTAATAAAGGCACAGTATATGTCACACTGAAGGTGAATCGACTCAAGCGTTCTAAGTTGATCATTTTCGAAATCATTTATATGCAAACGACGAAGGAGGCGATGTGTAACAAATATGGGAGGAATAAGTAACCTGGATAACTACTGCATGACCAGCTTCTCAAGTTCACCACTGTTTCTGCTTCAAGATCTGAGAGAAAGCCAAAATATTAGAGCTTTTCATTGTGAACTGGTCCAGATCATGTCTTTTGCTAGGTGTTTTTTCCTCCTTCTCCTAATGGTGGTGGGTCAAGCTGCAGAGCGGGACATTTCTGTAAAGGATCCTGGCTGTGTGTGTGGACACCCGGGAATACCGGGGAACCCTGGACACAACGGGATACCTGGGCGTGATGGCCGCGATGGAGCCAAAGGGGATAAAGGAGATGCAGGTGAGGAACAATGCACATCTTGCACGCTTGTAAATCACACCATGCTGAGTTATACTGTATGTCACAATAATTTTTTTTGTACCAGTTTAAAAAAAATTTATTTCACTAATACTGTTGTGGAATGTCTATGTTATGTAAGGTGTTTGTGTGCCCATCTGACACTCATATTACCCTTTAAGTATTACTGAAGATGATAACGGATTAGAAGTGTGCATTAATATAAACCTGTGGTTCACAGATGTCTACTGTCACTACTGTCAAAGCTCCATGTTAGAGAAAATAAATCAAGACCTTCTAAACAATCAGATTTAAAAATGCAGTAAAGCTGTGCTACAACAAGATTACTCAAGATTAAAGTTAGATTTTTTTTCTCTCTTTTTGCTTTTCAAGGTGACCTTGGGACATGTGGAGCACTTGGGAAGGATGGACCCAAAGGAGACAAAGGAGAACCTGGTCACATTTTATCTTTGCTTTTGATAAAGATGCTGATGAAGGTTGTTGTGTAGTGTGTTGTGCTGTTTTTTTGACCAAAGGGAAAATGTTTTGTTATCTTCAACAGGTGCATTAGGAATAGATGGGCTTAAAGGACGACGGGGAGAAAATGGAGAAAGGGGACCGCCTGGAAAAATGGGGCCCCAAGGCTTCCCTGGACCGCTCGGTCTTAAAGGGGTAAAGGGAGAGATGGGAATGCAAGGACCCAAGGGTATCAAAGGAGATGTAGGACCAGTGGGACCTGTAGGGCCTCAGGGAGACGTTGGGTACCAGGGAGAGAAAGGTTCTTCAGGCCCTATTGGACCTCTAGGAAGACAAGGCCCGAAGGGTGAACTCGGACCTCCTGGTCACAAGGGCAGCCTTGGTTACCGTGGTGAAAAGGGGCCAAAAGGTGAGACTGGAGAAAAGGGACCTAAAGGAGACATGCCTGAAATACCCAAAAGTGCCTTTTCTGTTGGCTTGACAGCACAAAGCAAGCTGCCCGCGGGTAACGTTCCCATCCGGTTTGAAAAAATCATCTACAACCGACAGAATCACTACAACACAGAGAGTGGCCGCTTCACCTGCGCCATTACTGGAGCTTATTATTTCACCTACCACATCACAGTGTTCTCCCGAAACGTCCGAGTGGCACTAATGAAGAACGGCCAAAGTGTCATCCACACCATGGACAACTACCAGAATAGTGAGGACCAGGCGGCTGGGGGAACAGTGCTCCACCTGGAGGTCGGGGACAAGGTGTGGCTTCAGGTGGCTGGAACTCAGCTCTTTAATGGACTCTACGCAGACGACGATGATGACACAACTTTCTCTGGGTTTCTTCTCTTCGCTGAATGACAAACCAAATACTGTATCTGGAACTGAAGACATATGTGTAGAATTATTCATTAATATGGAACTGGACTTTATCTTCTGCTTTATCTTAATAAAGTCATGTTAATAGCTCCTGGGTCAAGCACTTAATCACATCTACAAAAACATTTACTCTTTTTTTTCTAAAATAAATATAAGTAACTGATTTTATACTGCTTGTTTTTGAAGAAACACGTTTTGTAGCAAAAAATAAACAGTAAACAAATAAATAAACAAATAAATGACCAACCAATCTACGCCTTATCAGTAATTTAATACTAAACTCTCAGCCAATCGGAGTGCTTTTTTCCGCAAGATCCCGCCTTTGTGCTCCGCCTTCTCGTTTGATGTTGCCAGATTGGGCCAGATAACCTCCCTACCCTACACCCCTGGTAGACTGAGACTGAGAATCTTTAAAGGAAAAAATATTAATCTTTTCATGATCAAGTGCAGAAATATTTGATTTGATTCAAAGTGACATTATTGATACCTGTGGTCAGGTGTGTCTTGTGCAAATGGACCAGCCAGGTTTAGCACCTCATGGTTTTTAAAAATCTCCCTGAAATGGCAATAGGAAGAAACCTTGAGAGGAACTCAACAGGGATCCCATCCTCATTTGGGTGATGACAGATAGAAATGATTACATCATGTGTGTTGTGCAGGTGAAGGTGCAATATGACAG
>JAOTQY010000024.1:4215346-4232935 GCA_026413445.1 Dolichallabes microphthalmus | reverse complement strand
TGGTAATATAGAAACATGGACCAAGTGACGTCTTTAAGATTATTTGCTCATGTTAATCACATGTTAGTCCAATTCTGTGGACAAACCTCATCCAGAAAAACTAGATAGAAAGATAGATAGATCCTGACATGCAGAGTGACAACAAGGACAGTAGAAAAACAGGCTTGTAGTTTTGATTGCAAAATGTAGAGCATGCATGCAGTAGACGCATGCCATGTGGAAGATGACTTATGCTACAAATAGTACTGTGTTAAACTACAGGAACAACACAGAATGAGTGACAGCGAGGCATATTTTATATACACACAGTTCCTCACGTAGACACATTTTTTTAATTTTAGTATTTTTTTTGCAGGTGTCATGCATAACATAAAACAACAACAACTTACAATCGACCGGCTTGTTTCAAAGGGAACCTTTAACTCGTTATACAGTATTAACGTTATGTTGACCCAGGCGTGTTGGTTCAGGGAAATCGTCTCTGCTCGACAGAGAAGATACGGGGTTCTACTCACTTCCCTTTCACCCCGTGGTCCTGATACTGATTTAACACCCAACCGAATGTTAAATGTTACGTTACAACGGGTATGACCTTTAAAGTGTAATTAGTAACAAAAGCTTGCTTTGGAGTGTGTAGAATATGCTGATCGAGACCTGGGCATCCAGCCATTATATTGCCTTGGTTTCATGTCGTGTGGAACTAATTGACTCAGCTTCCTTTTTTAAATTGAAACAGCAGCTTAGTATATCGGCGCCGTGCGAGAATGCTGGCAAGGAAACGAAGCTGTGAGTTTGGCATAGACAATGGTGAAAGCCACCAGTGAACTCCAGACCAGGATGCATTAAGACGGTGTTTGGGAATGCATTGTGTCGCTGCAGTGTACATTTAAAGTAAGGAAACATATTGATAGTGCTGCTGAATTAACTACATGGAAACCACACGACTGTATTGTACAATCATCATTTATCAAAATGTTGATTTGTGGGTTTGTTGTGCGTTCAGGAAACGTTCGGCTTTTTTTTTGTGTGTGTATGCATTCAGAAGGATGTCTATACATTTTGCATACACACATTATACGTGCATAGAAACGACTAGAGATTGCATTAAAATGAATTGAACCACAATATTACTGTACAAGGGTAAGATATTATTCAAATGTACTGTATATCCCAGAGTTATGAAAACATATTTCACTTCCTCTTCCTAGTTTATCACTACACATTTAGAGACAATGGGGGTATTTACTTCGAAATAGTTGGTTGGTGAAATAGACAAACACGAGAGTGAAATTCAAGTGTAATTCTGATGACATGATTTTCAACATATAATCACAAACTTTTTTTTTCTTCAAATAACACTCACTTTATGTTAGCTATCAAATAATTATACATTAATAAATCAGATACATTTCTGTTTCTATCATTTCTGTGCTGATATGTTTCATGGTGTTATGACTGTCTTTCGTGCTAGCATCTCTTAAAGGTGTGTTTTTCTTTTCCGTATATAAAAGATGCAGATAATAAAGGAAGGTTCAACTCTCCAGTGCTGGATGTAACTCAACGACAGATCGTCCTGGACAAGAACCAGACGCTGCAGCTGAACTGCAGGTGACGAATCCAGAGTATTTCACTGCCTAGTTAGACGTATAGGCTTTATACTGCCATTAGGACTGGTAAGAGGTCATTGACCAATCATTAGTTAATTATTATATACATGTAAGTACGTATAGTGGAATATACTAGAATTATTTTAACATATTTATGCCAAAAAAATAGTAGCTGGAAGAAGTGATGGAATAGTGCACACTCTCCAGAAAACAAGATGAAATCAAGATGAATAAGATGATTATGAGATAAAGAGTTGCACCATCTTCATCCAGGACTGTGACAAAAATCAGCTATATTATACATCAATCATCAATTTTACAGGGGGCGATGGGAGCTGGAGTGGGTGTTCCCCTCGAGTGTGAACAAGAGCCACCCGAGTGTCCGTGTCGAATATAATCTTTGTGGCAGGCGGACAAACCACTACTGCAGCCGCCTTATCCTCAGCCCTGTGTTAGCCAAGGATACAGGGTCCTACCGCTGCCGCTATGCCGACAAGCATCACAAAAACACCTCTGTCTACGTCTTCATCACAGGTAAGAAGCTCCATGCACCATTTTCCTCCATGGGCAAAGGTAGTGACAGGCCTAATGTCCTGCTCGAAGATCTGGTGTGCTAGCCAGCCACTTTTGTTAAAGCTAAACAGGATGCAAAAGGAAGCCAATAATATCTAAACAGCATTTTCTTCCAGAACAGCACATCCGACTGAGTAAATAGTTCTGGCATGGTTTCTCACCGGCTCCCCAGTTCTTGTCTATATATAACCTGTAACTTTCATTTAAGTGCTACCTTAGGGAGGGACAGAAATAGCCTCAGCTGTCGAACGGCACTGCTCCTGGGCAGCCTTTCCCAAGGCAGCAGGTCTTATCTCCCTCGCTCAGCCTCTCTGTCCGCATCCTGTGGTGCTCATGGGGGACTGGCGAGGGACAGGGATGGGGGAATAGGATGTCTCCCTTGGCAGAGGACGACTGAGTGTTTCTAAATGAAGGTGAAAGATATGGGTACGAAACTGTGGAAGCATCCAGGGGCAATGGAGATTAGCCTCAAGGCAGCATCATCCGCGAGGAAGCCGCAAAAACGTTCCCAGACCTCGAGAACGTCGGTAAAATAAGCCCCCGGTCACCTAACAAGGCCTCAGAGGGCCATCAATTGCCCTTGTGTCCATGTCTGTTAAGCCTCTCCTTCTTTTATATGGAATCAAAGCACATGAAGGAAACCCCTGCATCCAGGAGTCCTTGGGGTACTTTTGTTCAAATGTTCAGAGATTTTTTTTTTTAATCTTTCCTTTTAGTAAGAAACAATGGAGCGAGCAACACCCAAGTTGTTTCAATAACACAAGATGATTCTAGCTGCAAATGAAAGTGCAACCAAGACGACAAACACACGAGGCTTTTGATACTGTAGCTCGTGAACTGTATTTCTTGCTGACTTCAAATTGCTCTGCAATCAAATTGTACGTCTGTGTGGTATTTGGCAAAGCAAGTTTGACTGCTCGAAGGAATGTGTATATGTTTTTTCCTGACCCCAGTGTTTGGGTTTCAGATAGCCAGCAGCCATTTGTAAAGGTGCAGAAAGAGAGCCCAGACGTGGTCTACATGAAGGAAGGACAAGACTTGGTGTTCCCCTGCAGGGTCACCAACCCTGACACACAAGTCTCATTAATCAAAGTGAGTACATTTAAGCAGTCGTCTAAAATCCGTCCTGGCCATGTTATATGTTGCTAATAAATCCATGTACTGTACACGTGACAACCACCATCCATATGTCATCGTCATCATCATCAACATAATCATGGTCAGGAATATCTTCTGAACCGGTTCTTATCGTGGCTCTCCACCCAGTGTCTTCCCTTTTTCCTTTATTCATCTATTTAAATCCACGGACAGCCCATAAAAACCACAATATTACACAACGTTTCGCTGATATTTCATTATTTGGGCTGGTTAGATATACACTCATTTATCGCAATGGATAGTGATTGTGCAAAAATTGTGCAAACTGTATTAACCATGTGTTTGGGAAAATTGTTTCTTCCTTTAATCTCTCCACCCAGTAACCACCGGCATTATCACAATTTCTAATGGTCCCATTGTCTCCCTCTGTCTTCCCTCACATCTCATCACCCTCTCCACCCATGCTCATCATAACTAACAGTCTCCTTCCCAACCCCATGTTCTCTGTTCACTCTCATGTAATCTTGGTGAGACTCAGCAAGTCATCTGCAACTCCTTTTTTTTTTCTTTTTTTTTTTCCATTGGCCCTGATCCATGAATCAGTTTGCGTGAGGGAGGATGCGTGTGACTGGGTGTGTGTTTGTGTATCACGACAAGTCCTTCACTGGTCCCCATGTGAGAAAGATACCTGCCTTACGCCAGCAGGCAGAGAGAGTGGCGCCTCTGGCTTCCTCCAAATTCCTGGCACCATGGAGATGTAGACAGGACGCAGGGGTCTAAGTGCCTCCACATTAATGCCCTTGTACCTGGGGAAACGCTGATGTCTTTTCCAGCTGGTTGCCTCAACTCAGCCCCTAATCAGACATTAATTGGGATAATGAACATGGCCTGTGGACAAGTGGTGCAGTGTCTCGCTTACCAGAAATCTAGACACACCATTTATGGCTATCACTGCCTCTGAGTATAAAAAAAAGAACAAGAAAAGAAACAAGCACTTCTGGATGGACGGAGTGCAGAAGGGAGCGAAACGACCAGTTCCCTTTGCGCTCCCTTTGGCTCGCCTTTCAGGATGGAAGCTGTTTTGGGATTTGCCATCGATATGACATCCCTTTCTTCCCCTTGGCCTGAAAAAAAAGCTTCCTATTTAATTTCAGCTTGCTGTGTTTATGTAATGCTTGACCCTACGCACAGAGTCACAAAGGTAATCCGTCTAAAAATACAAGGCCATCTCGTTCTCCCGCTCAAACTTGGACTGTAACACAGTCTTAGAGTAGTTTTTTCCGGAAAGGATTTTTTCCTCCCTTTTTTTTTTTTTTTTTTTTTTGGACAATATCTTTAATCTCGCACCTATCGCACATGTGGAGGAATACTCCAGGGGCCAAACTCTCACAGAAGCTGTGAAAGTGGCCCGAGGGGCCCTTCCAGAGATTGACCCGAGGGCCCCAGCCTCTGTGTCTATATCCTGTAGTAACAGGATGTGAGGCGATGGACCGGAGTCACGTTTCCACATCCTCAACACTCTCGGGCTTCTGTACGAGGGGTGAAGGGGGGCATCTTATACTACTACAGTACGTGTAGATTGTAAGAACTTAAAACAGGAAACCCTGGCTATGTAAGAGCTGGGAACGCATTGAAAAGGGCTTAGCTAACACATTCACGGTGTTGACCAGTTCACACTGGAAAGGAGGTGTCCACCTGATCCCTTGAGAAAGGGCAGGGCATTTCCAAGCTGTCACAGCTTCTCCAGTAAACATTTCCTCCTCTGGATTTAGAAGAAAACATAATCATAATCATAATACAGCTCTCCAAGAATATCTGGCAGTCAATGCCTCCTTACCAAATCTTTCTTATTTCATCTCAGAAGATGTTAGAAGTAGCTATACATGTATTGGCTAGATGTTAGAAGGTTAGGCTGTTTAACTGTAGGTAATTTTTAATTTATCCTCAATAGCCGAAAGGGTTCCTGTTAAGCTGAATGATTCAATGTTCCAATCGTTGCAGTTTCCTGACCGAAGAATTGGCACAGATCACAGGAACATCATTTGGAATAACAGAAAGGGATTCGTCATCCGGAGTCCCACGTACTTCTACATTGGCCTTTTTTCCTGTGAAACCACCATCGGTGAGATAACGTACACCAACAAGTTCTTGACTTACAGACCAGGTACGATAACAGTTGACAGATATCCTAAATCATAGGCTAATTTTGATCTTGTGACTGAACCGAGCTTTCACTTTTGTTTGATTCTTTCTAGTGAACAAGATCCAAAAGGTGTATCTGAACAGCACTGGCCTGGAGCAGGCTCTCCAAGGAGAACGTCTGGCTTTGAACTGCACTGTTACTGCTGAGTGGAACTCCAGAGTAAACATCAACTGGAGTTACCCTGGAAAGGTACTAGTACGGTATAGCAGGCCATGATGTATTGCTCTCATTTGAAAATCAGTTTTTGCATATATTAAAAATTCAACGTTTTCTTTCTCTGCGTTGTTTCTGTGTGTAGGCAAATAATAGGGTCTCGATCACTCGTCGTATAACACCGAGCAAAACCAACGTGGTGTTCTACAGCATTCTCACTGTCTCCAAACTGCAAAAGGCTGATAAAGGAGTCTACACGTGCCATGTGACAAGTGGCCCAGCAAGACGGGAAGTCAACACCTCCGTTATAGTCTATGGTAATGTTTAAAACTTCCATCACAACAGCAATCATTTGAAAAAAAAAAGTCGTATTGATGTATATATATGTGTCTCTTATATACGCATGTACGTATATTGTTTGCTTTTCAGATCAGCCTTTCATCAGGTTAAAGCGTAAAGGCAGTCCACTGGTACAGGTGTACGCAGGGCAGAAATCCTTTCGCCTGTCCCCCAAATTACAGGCTTTCCCCGAACCTGAAGTCATCTGGTAAGACCGTGGGAAATGCAAAAACCAACAAACTCAATTTCAAAACACAAACTTCAATTTCATAATATATTTGTCTGGTCGATGTCCAGGCTGAAAGATGGGAGGGTGGCGGCGGAACAGTGCTCACGTTACCATGTGGACGGCTATTCGCTGGTGATTCGGGACGTTGCCGAGGAGGACGCAGGCGTTTATACGATCCTCACGCGAATCCAGCAGTTTGGTCTTCATAAGAACCTCACGCTCTCACTTATGGTCAAAGGTGAGCTTTGTCTCAAGTGGGGAGAAATTTTCGAGGTCATTCAAGTTGCCTCTTTTGGGCATCCAGAATTTATTCACTTGGGTATTGACTGAAGTACTGTGTTATTTATACTCCCAGTTAAGCCTCAGATAGGGGAGAAAGCTGTAGCAGGGCGGGACACGGTGACCATGCCACGGTCCAGCAGGCAAGTCTTCCGCTGCACCGCTCACGGCGTCCCACCTCCTCAAATCCAATGGCTCTGGCATCACTGCCCTTCTAAAGGCTTGTAAGTGCTACACTATCCTGAGCACGTACACGTAACCGCACACACACCGTATTTGGGCATTAAGCCAGGGTAAATTTTGCAGATGTTGTATTTTTGTAGCATGGATTGTAAAATCTTCATTCACCGAATCAGTGAAGTCATTTTATTTCACCAAACACCAAACTCAGATATCCTTTCACAGATTGCGACAATTGCTATTTTCGTAGCTAATTTTCACACTGTATCTGGTCATCATGTTTACAGTTAGTTTATTTTTTGCCTGTCCCTGTAGGACTAGTGTCTTATGTATGTATCTGTTTGTTTGTGAATGCAGACATGTTTTGTCTACTTCAGTATGAATTCAGACAGGGTTTCCTTTTAGCCTCTAGAACAGATGGTTAAGGAGCACTTTCATGTGCATGTCTATTCATTTTCAACAAGTGATTGTGTGTGTGTGTGTGTGTGTGTGTGTGTGTGTGTGTGTGTGTGTGTATTTCCATGAATGTGTGCCTGGTACAGTCATAGAACTCAGTGTAACCTAGAGTTGAAAGCACAGAAGAAGAAGAAAAACATCAAACGAGACGACGAGTTCCGTGCTTACAATAACGATTAGCTGGTTTCTAAATCAAACGCCATGATTTAATGAACTTCCCCTGCAGAATGCAGCCTGTTTATTATTCTGATTGGTTGGACGCATCCTGTCATGGCTTTCCTAATGTGTCACACACAAACTATTCCGCATTCTCATGAGAAAAGCCAAGCCAGCACTATTCACAAGAGAAGAAACTCCCATCAGGGCTTCTCTATGTACAGCACATATACACACACATACTGTGTGCATACAGGACATATTGTACACACAACGCCTCGGACAAAGGTCGAGGAGTCAAGCTACTGTATTATATATTATTCATTAACGTTAAAATTACTGATCGCTTTTCACGCGTATCCAATCCAATGCCAGTATGTCGTTATTTGTAGAGCACTGAGTCTACTAGTCCTTTGTCTTACTTCATATTGTATCCCACGTCCTGGAGTAAAAGGAAAATGTCAATGAAATTAGAAAAAAAGGAAAGAATTGTAAACTGGACTGGTGCCACTGGGTTTATAACTTCCCAATTTAAAAAGAGTAAATTGTCAAAATGTTATATCTTTCGATACTATATACTGGGATAATAATTTATTTGAATAAGAAAATAATTTTTTGTTGTACAAAAAAAAAAAAAGCGATGCCATTGATTTAAAGTGCTGTTATTGAAAGTGTTATTGAGAGCTGATCACTGGCAGGATCCTGACCGAGGCCCTTATTCTTTGTAGCAGCCCAGCGCGGCTGGCCTGACGCTGAGGCGGAGGAGGCGCAGGGAGAGTGGCGCTGTGGGCCGGGCCGGCCTCCTAGCGCTGGACAGGCTCAAGCCTCGGCCATGGGAACGGCAGCGCTCTTATCTCAGCCGGGCAGGAGGCGCAGACGGACTTCCTGTGCGAAAATCAGAGCGCTTTTCCTCTCGTTGTTTGGCTTCCTCCCCGACGCGAGGCGGCTTCCCAGCAGCGTGATTGTCCCTGCGTCTTCAAACGTGGCACAGTCCGCTTCCTCAAGGGCTTGATCTATTCTTGTGAACTCTTCATCCCACAGCCTCCACCACCACCACCACCACCACCTCCACCACCCCCTCCCCTTTCCAACTCGACCAGCATCTCCAACCAAACTCTTCCCTCCACCTGAAGCGTTCAATCAACAAGCCAGACTATCCCTGAACCCGCAGCCCTGCAGGCCCATGGCACCCTCTTGTGAGAGTCTGGTCCGTTTCCACGGCAGCTGCTTCAGAGACATAGCTGCACTGGTGCATGCTGGGAAACACCGACGCCCTAAGGACGAGGAGGAAGGGGTCTCCATACTGTATGCACACCATAGAACATAGAAGAGGTTCCTAAGTGATTTTATTATCATTATTATTATTTTTTTTATTCTGTCTTAAATCTCTCTCAGACATTTTTGAGCCAGAAGACGTGCAATTCCATCCACACACTGTCCACGCTTTATGGAGCTGCTTTTCGCTTTTTTTTTATGATTATCTTCTTCTTTTTTTTTTTTTTTTTTTTTTTTTGCCAAGTCCTGGAGTGGTACTATAATGGATGTATGAACCATGCCTGCTTCCAAGCCCCAGCCTGTCTGTTGTAGTTCTAACATCCACCAAAAAAAAAAAAAGCAAAAAAAAGCTGTGAGTTCAGATCATGGATTCTGGATCAGTGCATCAGTGTGAGCGTTCAGAGAGAGAGAGAGAGAAGTGGGAATGTGCGCTCACTGTTCATAAATCCATCCAGAACAATCTCTAGCGCTGGCCCAGAGCGCCTGCTGTGTAGGGCTTTGTGGGCCGGGCGTCAGTGACTTCTGTCATCCTGTATCAACCCGTGTCACTAGAATCCTAAGATTTCCTGATCGTGGCGGTGCTGAATATTACACATGGCCATGATTTGTGTTGAAAAAACATTTTAATTTTGAGTGTGTATGTGTACGTGTGCATACATATATATATACAGTATATACATGTGTGTGTGTGTACGTGTGTGTGTAAGTGTGTTTGTGCATTTGGGTGCAAGACTACGGTTTCTCACTTTACGGGTCTGTCCCATGTGTGATTTATCCTTTTTATACAGATTTTCTATGAGTAATATATAAACCTAATATTTAATAATTTTATACCACTAACGTACTTATGATAAATGCAAATAATTGCCTGGTGTGTAAGTTGACCCATAAAAATTTCAAGTATTGTCTAAATTCTGTATCAAATGTATGTGGTTTTATATTAAAAGTCAAATTTATGTGTACAATATGGTCTTCTTTTTTTTATTATTGTGGAGTTTTGCAAATTCTCACTGATAGAAGGTTTAACCAATTACTGACCTTCTTTGCAAATAAACTGATGCTCATTAAAAAAAATAATAAACTGGCTTTTTAAAATGTATTTATGTTTCTATTTCTATTTCATTGACAAATTTCTATAATTAGTTTCTAAAGCTTTTAATGAGGTTTAGTACGTAGCATAACTTAAATTCCACATACTTTTAATACTGTACTCAGGCACACGGAGAAAATGGATGTGTGTGTGTGTGTGTGTGTGTGTGTGTGTGTGTGTGAGCTGGGGTGGGTGTGTGAATCATTGAAGAGTCTATCTTTAAACGAATGATTAAATGCAGGAAAAATGCGTGTTAGTCCATATGGTTAGAGTGAATTTGTTTCCTGGGAGGCGTGGGAGACGACTGTGTGTGTGTGTATATGTGTGTGATGTGTGAGGAATGCTGGTGTCATGATCTGGGTGGGACATGGGAGCACAGGAGATGGGCACTCGCTATCTCTGCCAAGAGGAAGAGCAATCAGAGAGAGAACGAGAGGAGTCTGAGGCAGGACAGGACAGGGCGAGGCAGGGGCGAGGCGGCCGGGAGGTTCGGTTACACACTCCCATACACCACATACATATCACGCAGCACCTTACAACACACGACAGGGACGTGTCCGATAGGCTCGGCAATCGGATGAGAACCTAGTTTTGAGAATGTGACGCTGGGCACGGGACGGATGATTAGGTTAGAGGAAGTTTACACACCGGAGACAGCAGAAAACACCACGTCCGAGCACTGGACGCTGCTAATTACAGAACAAGGACACTTCAGGAAAACAAAAACCAAAAAAAACAACAACACAGTGTCCTGAGTGAATGACACACAAGCACATAATCACAACCCCCACCTCCAATCCTGACGTGCAGAAAGTGCACAGCAATATGTTTAAAAAAAGAAAGAAAGAGTTACAATTCCTCTGAAAACCACGAACGAGGATAACGAGGAATTGCAATTCCCAGGGGACAGATGTTCAGCATGACAATGAGCTATTTCCGGAGTTCCCTCTTCCCGCTGCTTCTCGCAGCTGTGTCTTACACCTGTGTGGTTCGTGACATCACTCTCCAGCCAAACTAAGTCTCTCTCTCTCTCTCTTTTCCTCTTGTCTCTTTTCTGTCCTTTGGCTCTAAGATGTGAGGACCTGGCTTCCTCGTCCTCCTGGACGGCAGTGAGAGAGAGGACGGCAGTCACGTCCACCTCCAATCCCGTCCTGAGCGTCAGACACACACAGGAAGTGTTGCAAGGGAAGAACAAGGTGAGAACCAGTAAAGGGTGGACGTTTTGTAGGGCTGAAGAATGATGGACATGTTTAGGAAACTGACTGGAGTGTGTGTTTCTGGCGAAGTCGGGAAAAGGCGGGGCGGCCGTTGTTTATTAACTGTTCCACTCGAGCGCTCGAGACTACATCACGGTCAAGGTACAGACAGTACTGTTAACAGTCACACTTTATCTACTCCTCTACCTCTGTGCATCACATCATGAGTCACTTTCGCTCAGCTGCAGGGGCATTTCACCAGGGGGGGGCAGTAAAAACCAGCAATACTGAACCGTCAGAATTTAAAGTTGGGCGATTTTTGTTTTATTACATTATACCAGCGCAGTGTTAAAGTCTGGATTCGAATTGGTCAGATGGGAAGGTGACAGTAGTGCAGGCTCCAAATCACCTGTTCTGGGTCTACAAAGTCAAACCGGGATTTTTTGTTTGTCCAGAGTAACAGAACAGTTATGAGAGTAAAAACTCCCTTTATTTCTCCCTATAATCTCCTGCTACACTAATGCACTTATCCCAGTGTTTCACTAGTGCTTGGATACTATCAAGTTTTCTCAGTATGCCACCCCTGATCTGAAACGCTGGCCTCCCAAGAACTCCTTTAATGGCCTTCTTTAAAAAGTTCGCACCATTTGAATGTTTTACTGCAGCTAAGAGTCTTATTACTGCACAGTGTACGAAGTTGTACGACTTCATTTCTTGAGAAATTTCATCCATCGAGTCCTGGTTTGACTTGAACGCCCTGAAATAGAAGAGCTATTTACAGTTTTTTTTTTTTTTTTTTTTACATATTTCTGTAAATCATTCGATATAACTGTAAGTGGATTACAAAAAAAGCCTGATGTGTCAAGAATGAAATCACCAACAGCTGTGAACACTTCAGGACATGCTGTTATTGGAAACTAATCAACATCGCTACACCTCACACCTCTTTATACTGATGTCAAACAACACAGTCCATCTTCTTTTGTTTTTCGACATTTCAGACCATTTAAGAAAACGGATATGCGAAAGATTTTGTTTGCTCTAAGTATTCTTTAACTCCAGTCATTGAAAAAAAGATTTATACTGTATATATAACTACAATTTGTAAGTGTCATCTAATTCAGGCTGTGTGTGTCTAATCTTTCAGACTGTAGGTATTTTAACAGTTGGCAAGGCATTAATATCTGGCATCTACCGCTGCGTGGCTTCCAACTCAGTGGGCACAGATGAACTGGACATCCGCTTCTATGTCACAGGTATTTTTAGTTTCCTTAAACAATTGAACAAAACACTTGCAGCTACTTTTACCACCGAGCTCCTGAAATGTCATTACATGACAGGCAGGATATATTACCCCTGATAACGTATTTGAAATATTGCCATGGACGTCATATGCTGTAGATCAGGACTGGGAGTCGAAGCTGTTGGATCATTTTCCTCTCTTCATCTTCCTGTATCCATCCATCTCTCTCTTGCTCTCTCTATCTCTCTATCTGCCTAACATTCTATCCTTTTTTTCTTCTATTATTTTTGATTCCACATCAGGCTAAATTCGACCATAGTGGACGTGTGGATTGTTGCGATGTCTACGGAGTGATTAGGGAGGTGAACAGGAACCTGTGCTCCTTATCAGCCCGCTTCCCCAATCCCGCCTTACGAGCTTTATTTGGAGAGTTCTGGTGGTGTTCGAGAAAGATAAACATTATCTTCCATCAGGAAAACCTCGAGCGGTTTCCACGGGAAATTTCAAATAGCTAAAGTAAATAAAAGCACTTTGCGCGGCGGGGCGGCTCTCTCGCCACTTTTACCGACAATGGCTATTCAACATTGTCATCAAAGGTTCCGAAAGACAAAAAAAATTTTTAAAAAATTCAGCTCGATCAAGAGTCACAAAGTGCTTTTCATGATGTTGTTCTTCACTTAGTTTGTCAAGGTTAACAGCAGTCTTTATAAGCGTCACTCTGAAACGCCTTCTTTTCCTTCCCACCAATAACAGACGTCCAGGGAGGCTTCAGCGTCTCCGGGGACTCCGAGGAGGGGCCAAGGGAGGGCAGGGACTATCACCTGTCCTGCGTGGCCAACAAGCACCTGTATTCCAACATGTCATGGGACAGAGTGACGGGCAACTCGACAGGCAGCCCATCTCTGGTTGGAGAGCTGACGGAGGGAGAATATTCGCTCACACTGCGCTTGACGCTGACGAACCTGACAGCGCAGGACTCTGGGAGGTACCGCTGCTCTGCCACACACCTGGTCACGGGGCAGCACTCATATCAAGAGGAACTTGTGACGGTTGCAGGTGTGTGTCTTGGTGTCTCTCTGTTCAAGAACCACTGTGTATTCCTCTAACGAATAACCTTAAACTAAAAATAATTAAGCTGCCTGATTTAGCTGCTTCAGTCACCTTGTGTGCCGTGTGTAGGTGTAGTTTTGTACACGTTGTCCACCAGATGCCCTTGGGGGAAAAAAAAAAAAAAACTGAGAAAGAACGGAAACACTCAGCTATTTCAAAACCCTTTCAAATTGTTCTCTAAACAAGCAAACACTCTTGTATGAGTCACGTAAGGATGTGTTGACTGACATCCACACATAAGAGCTATAGATTGAGTAAATGCGTGTGTGTGTGTGTGTGTGTGTGTGTGTTGGTGGTGGTATGGTGTGGGGGAGACCAGCAAAGGAAATACAGGAAGAAAGAAAGAAAAAGACAGAGGGTCCTTGGGAACCGAGTTGTTGAAGCTTCCTGCAGTCGTTCAATCCAAGGCTGTTTCGAAGCAGAACTTCTTTCACGTGGGAATGCGAGCTGGACAGAAGGAAGAGCACACAATGCTACTTCCCAAAGCGCCTCATCTACAGAGAGCTTCAGGGGGCCGAGAACAATCAGCCAATCAGCAACTGTCAGAGACCAAGGAAAGAGACAATAATCAATTGTCTTCGAGAGGAAAACATCCAGCACAACAATCAGCTCGTCATGAGGTTACCTGTTCTATACTCCTCTGTCCTAGTAGTATTTGGCAGCGTTTAATAAAAGAGACTCCTGCAATAACGAGGAAGTGTCAAATAGGTGCACAAACGAAACCTAATCTGGATGTGTGGGAATTGGGATGCACGGAGTCCATTGCATCACGATGGATAAAAGAATTATGGCGGACTGAAACAGGCAGCTGTGAAGGAAGTCACACTTTAGTCAAGTCAGGGCAAAATGGCAATGTTGATGAAATACCCAGAAAGTTGTCAACGAATGGCTCAAATCCATTGGCTGAGAGTCAAACTTTCCAGAAGACAATTTGTAATGAAAGAAATAGAGCTCGCTTTCTGTAAATCACTCAGTGCTTCGTTAATGTGGTCCAGTAGGCCTACTTAGACTTAGGCAAGTGACAGAAATATGACATCACCGCATCCTCTCTAGAGATATCAGTGATCTTTTCATTAAATTCCTGGATATGCACAACTTAACATTGGCATTTCGTATCCATGTTTAGTCCTGGAGGCTCCAGTGCTGCTGCAGAACCTCAGCGATTGCAGCGTGAACATCAGCAACTCGGTGACCCTTCAGTGCCCTGCCAGTGGAGTGCCACGACCTCTGATCACATGGTACAAGGACCGGAGGAAGCTCAAGCAGGTGTCTGGTGAGAAAGAAATTCTCGATAACTCTTTGAGCTCTTCAGTTCATGGTGTCTTTGTTGGGCGTGTGAGCGAGCCTTCTTAAATCTTTGCTCCTCCCTTGTATCCTGAGTCAACAACTGTTTTGGGGTTTGTTTAATTAGATTGAAGCGAGCTGATAGACTGATGGGTTTTGTGTTCCAGGTATCATGCTGGCGCCAGAAGATGGCACTCTGCACATTGACCGGATCACTGCTGAGGATGAGGGCATGTATACATGTGAGGCCAGCAACGAGAGAGGATCTGTAGAAAGCTCGGCCTACATTTCGGTCGAAAGTAAGAGAACTGAAGAGAAACTGTACTGCTATTAGACACCGTTTCCTGTAAACGCTATTCTGTTTACGGTAAAACGGTTTACTCACCTGCCCCAATGTATTGAGGCAAATGGGGCCCTAATTACACTTAGCGTCTGTCACGCTCTGTCTCTGCTTCTCTCACACTGTCTGAGTTCAGGAAGGAAGCTGTCTCCTTTTCTGATTTCCGACAGGAAAGCGTCTGGTTGACAACTCGTAAACTATTTAGCTATTTGTACATCTTCTAGAAAAAAAAAAAAAAAAACAGAAAAAAAGAAGCAATTCTGGAATGATGAATGGGTGAGGCAGCTCAGTGTTTGACCGGCAGTGACAGTCTGGTAGACTGACAGCGCTTCTGAAATATGACTGCCCCCTGTGGGCAGTACTGAGAAATGACAGAATGGAGTAGAGCGAATCAAGAGAGTCAAGAAGATGGAAAAGATGTCAATTGATTGTTCTTCCGTGCCTTTTGTGTGTCGCAGATTCGGAGTCGTTCTCTCTGGAGATCCCCTTGTTAGCCTGCACCTGTGTGGTGGCCACTCTCTTCTGGCTGCTCCTAACGCTTCTCATTCGCAAGCTCAGACAGGTGAGGGCCGATCCGACCATCTCTTTTAGTGCAGAGAGCTGGATATCTGCTGCACTTCCTGGAAAACACATGGTGGTGTGGCCCAGCATGGTATATCCACTAATCTGAATCTAGGAAGGTCTTAAAACTAATCAATCAATCAATCAATCAATCATTTATTTATATAGCACTAATTAACAGCTTCTAACAAAGTGCTTTACATAACAGAGAGAAGAAAAACAATAAGCACAGAAAAATATGAAATCAACACAAATATCTCAAATAAAAAAAAACACATAAAAAAAATTAAGAAATAGATAAAAAGTAGCTAAAACAGAATATTAAGAATATAGATCTACAAGGATGAAACTTATTTGAAACTTATTTACATTTAACAAAACTGTAAAGCCTGTACTGTATAATAATAATTGGGGGGGGGGGGGGGTGTAAGATGAGTAATAGAACACATCAAGTTTTGGGAATTTTTTGTCTGCCTGTTTGTTTGTGCACGCATCACGATAAAATGAAAAACGTCATTTTAATGGGCTTTTCACAGGTGTATTTGGCCGAACGTAAGGTAACACATGGGCTTTGTTTCATCACAAATGGCCCACGGGAAGAGAAGATACTGTATGCTACTTAGAAATTTAAATGGAAAACACCCTTATATCATAAAAACAAAATACAGTACATTAGTTCAGGGGTAGCTCAGTGGTTAAGGCATTGGACTATGGTTTGGAAGGTCTGAAGTTCAAATCTCACAACCACCAAGTTGTCCCTGTTGGATGCTTGACCAAGGCCCTTAACCCTCAACTGCTCAGGTGCATAATGAGATAAAATGTAAGTCTCTCTGGATTAGGGCTTCTGCCTAAATGTACATTTCTCAGCCACTTTTATTTTGTGTTCTATATTTCAAATATATTCAAAGCTGAGAAAAAAATTACTAATTACTATTATCAGGAGGAGCCTCGCACCTCCAGTGTCAATAGTCGAATCCCAACTTCAGGTCTGTGTGTGGTAGGTTTCCTTCTACAGTCTAAAGAAGTCCAACTAGTACGCTAACTGGCAATTTCAAATCACCTGTAGTGTGTGAATGTGTGTTTGTGCCCTGGATGGGGTGCCAATCCATCACAGGGCAAAAACACACATACTCACACACTGGGGGCATTTGGAAATGCCAGTTGTTCTTTGGAATGGATGGATTGGCACCCCACACAGGGTGTACCCCGTCTTATGCGCCAAATTCCCTGGGATAGACTCCAGGCGTCCCGCCAGCCTGCACACGATAAGCAGTATAGTGAGTGTGTGAGAGTGTGAGTGAGTGAGTGAGTGAGTGAGTGAGTGATATGGAGATTCCTGTGGCACTATAATAATCTAACTGGTTAATGTTTATTCAAAACACACAATGGACTAATCATATCACTTAACATCCTGAAATACTTTTATTACTACATCTAAAAATGAGTTTAAACAAACACGCCTCTCCATCTTTGCTTATACTTGTTTACAAATATTGTGTCTCAGCCGAACTCAAGAAACAATAAGACAGAATACCTGCCAATCATCCTGCACCAGGGGGAGGGGCCTCTCGACGAACACTGCGACAGGCTACAGTATGACGCAGAAAAGTGGGAGTTCCCGCAGGAGCGCCTTCAGCTGGGTTCGTAACCGTGTGTGTATGTACTGTAGTAGGTATGAGATTTGCGTGGTGTTAAGTTGATGGACGTTGATCTCTCCGTCAACAGAAAAGCCACTGGGACGAGGGGCATTCGGCAGAGTGATGCAGGCGTCTGCTTTTGGCATCAGCAACTCAACCGGCTGCACCACAGTGGCTGTCAAAATGCTGAAAGGTATCCACAGAGAAAAGATAACATACTGACTTATGCTGATTGTGTTACACAAGTCGAGTCATGAGTCATGAGATTCCTCGCCTGTCCAACAGAGGGAGCCACACCGAGTGAGCACAAGGCGCTAATGACCGAGCTGAAAATCCTCAACCATATCGGACATCACCTTAACGTAGTCAATCTCCTCGGTGCCTGCACCAGACCAGGAGGTGTGTGCTTCTTCATCACGCAGAATTTGTACAAATAAAGTTAATCACATCCTACGCTCTGACGTTTAGTCAGATATATATATATTATATATAAATATGCATCAAGTGGCGGCGCGGTGGTGTAGTGGTTAGCGCTGTCGCCTTGCACCTCCAGGGTCCGGGTTCGATTCCCGGCCAGGCT
>JAOTQY010000024.1:4182572-4192891 GCA_026413445.1 Dolichallabes microphthalmus | reverse complement strand
TAAAGGTGTGTGTAGATCAGGAGTGGCAGTGTGGACTGTCTGTGACCTCGAGCCTTGATCTCTCTTTCTTTTTATATCCAAAAACAAATATAAACAAATTAACCTACACTTTACCTTTGAAAAGAATCGGGACAGAGCAGTGTTTCTGTGTAGAGCAGGGAGAAAGAGTGTGTGTGTGTGAAGGTGAAAGTAGGAGGGGGGTGTGTGTGTGCCAAAACAAGAAGGGCATGCGTGTTACATGATACTCGGTGCTCGTAGACCAAGACTCGTTTGTTTTCAAAGTCAAAATTGATTAAAAATCTTTGCTCGTCTTGGGGAACACTCGCAAACCGCGTTACTCGCAATCCGAGGTTTCACTGTATACGTCAGTCCTGTGTCTCACAAAGGGGTAACTTTTCCTGTCAATCTTCTGCTCTGCGCTCCAATCCAGTAGGTGGCAGTAACGCACCGACCACAGAAACTCAAAAGATGATGATCCAGATGATGTTATTGCGTGTTATATGTTATAAAGTATTTTGTGGAGAAGCCATTTTTATTATTCTGAATTAGTCTGTGGTATGTTTTTAAAAACAATTTTAGATGTTATAAGAAATATAATTTTAAAAGTGTCAATCATTTAGAAGGTTCAACAAACAAAAGATCAATTATACCACATAATCAACTCAATCACACAACGGTTGCGTCTGTTAATGCTTTCCTTAATGTGATTTTAAACAAACAAACAAACAAACAAACAAATAAATGCCATGCCCGCCTTTTTCTCAAAGGAAACACGTCCTGGTTAGCACGTACTCTCACTGAACGAGGGAGGAAACCATTGGATAATGTGCAATAAAAAAATAAAATAAAAAAAAAGCAAACTATTGCAACGCTAAAGATCAGTACGAAATAAAACCGAGAGGTTATCAGGCAAGGCAGATCAGCAGCCGTGAACACATTATGCCTGTTATGAGGACACATTCAGCTGTTTGTGTGCGCGTGAGAAGCTGTTCATAAGACGACCACGCTGCCATTACCCATGTCTTTTAGAAATGTATTCATGTTCTTGATACTGCAGCCTATAACATTTCTATTGTAACTACAGCCTGTAAAGAAGAACTGAACTGCCTGTGGCAGCAGCGGAGGAGGCCTTCCTTTCAAGCACCATCCATTGGTTATGGATCAGCAATATTTGGATCGGATAAGGAGATGGATGATTAAAACAGGACCTGATTGGACGGCATGTCTCACGTTTCTGAAAGAACCATATGAAAAGCCTCACAAATCTCATTCTGACTAAAACAGAGTGAGTGTTTCACGTGATGCCCGTTCTAACTATGATGCTTGCGGAGAACCCGGACGGTGAAAAACAGAGTTATCACGCATCCTTACAGTGATCTCCGAAAGCCTTGGTGGTGAAGACTTCTCGCAGTGTGACGGCGTTGGAGTGCTGGATCTTCTTCCACATGTCGACCAGCATCATGCACTTGGTGTTCACCAGCCTGAAGCCTGCACAGAGGCATTTGCACATGCTAGTATGTGACATGCTGTACAGTATGTGAAATCATGCAGGTCAAAATCACACTGATATGGTTTTGATCACTGGTCTGTGGTTTGTATCGTGTCTCGCACCATGTATCCTCCTGAGACAGTAAGGCAGGTCATCTTTGCTGTTCACCGCCTTGTAACAGGACGTGATGTAACTGAATTTGCTGGTTTTCTGTAGGCGGTTGGGAGGCAGAAGAGGCTCCAGGGGAAAGAGGCTGTGGTAGCTGTCCACCTCAGACGGGACTCCTAAATAAAAAATACATTAACAAAAAACGGCTGAAGCAAATCTTTCTTATCAATTATACACACACACACAATATACATTATTTATTTAGTTACTTAGTTATGGGGGATTCTACATAAAGTCAATCTGATGAGCCAGACAAAAGGATGTGGTTGCATTAAGACACCAAGTAAATCCAGACTGGCCACATACAGTTCAGACAGCACTATAAACCACAGAGATGAAGATTATTCAACATTCATAACACAAACGCCACAAGCACACCCTCACACCATCCTTACCTGGATTCTCAGACTGATCGATTTGGGCCATCGTTATCAAATGCCTGTTAATCAACTCCTGAGGAATAAGAGGAAATACAAGTTAGGGTTTGAATATTGGGTCAATTTCCAAAGGTTTAGATCATCAAACATAATGTCACTAACATGATGAACAATTAAACCACGACGGCATCAACATTATACAGTGGATACCCCTGATTAACAATCACAAAAACATTCTATGAGGTGTGTTCGAGTCAAACCGGAATTTGAGAAACACATTTTTTTGAATAAAGTAATTTCCAGAAGTTTGGTGATGAGACTCTTAGAAGCAGTAAAACATTTGAACGGTGCAAACATTTGAAAGAAGGCGTATGTCCGCGAAAGACGATCCCGGCCGTGGTGGCTCGGAGTTCCCGTTAACATTAAGCGAATGTGGAACGCTTGATCCTTGAAAATCGACAGATAACCTTTGGCATCTGTTTGTGGGAAATGTACACACGATCATTCACCAACACCACTTGTACATTACAGGAACTCAGCTGGAATTATTGCCACATCTCCCGTACAGTCCTGATCTCGCTCCAAAGCATTTCCACATGCTTGGGGCATTAAAGGAGTTATGATCATAGTTCTGGTGTACTGAGAAAACTTTCTACCTTGATGGTGTCCAAGCACCGGTAAAAACACTGGGATAAGTGCATTAATAAAGCAGGGGATTATAGAGAGAAATAAAGGGAGTTTTTACTCTCATAACTGTGTTCTATTATTCTGCACAATCAGGTTTGTCCCAGTTTGACTTGAACACCCCTCATTTTAAACAAGCTAGTCATATTCATGGAAAGGAACAGAAACACCCAGTTGGATGTCAAAAAGATGTGTACCTCCGGAGGAAATCACTCTCAGCTCAAGCGTCTTATGAAACAAATCTGCTAAATGATTTCAAATAATTATAGATTAAAAACAAACTTCACAATTCCATTTTGTGAAGTCGCCAGTTCCTTCTGTCAGAAATTACACAAATTACAGCTTCACCTCGGACAAGAAAACAATTCACAGTGATTGTTTTGTGAAAAAGAAACAGTTAAAACATTTTTCAAGGCTGTCCAAGATAATATTTTTATATTTACACAAACGACTGTAGTGTCTTCGCAAAGCCTGAAAATCATGGTTTTACCCAAACATACAGATAAAGTCGGATGAAAAACCGAACGCATAGTAATATCAGTACATGTTACTCAGCATTACTCTCTCCCGATGATTGTCCTTTACTCATGGACCAAACATCACAGCTATTAAAAGCTGCTACAGGTAACAATATGACGAAAAGATAAGGAAGTGCATACCTGTCTGAGCTCATCAGCCATAAAGAAGGATGGAGCGTTAGCTTTGGGCTGCATGTACGCCACATGAGGTGCAGTTTGTGGGTAGATATGGTATGTTGGAAACACCTAGAATGACAAATTTTTTTTTACTTATACGCCATTTGAGGTCATGAAAAAAAAAGACTAATCATAAACCCAGAGATTGTGAGAGAGAAAACTTTGGGTCGTACCATTCCGGCCATGGGAGCAGGCGTGTTATCGGTGTAAAAGTAGGTGGTTCCGCCTACAGTCTCCTTTTGGATGATGTGGGCGGCGCCTCCTGGGTCGGACGCCGTGGTTGGCACCATGTAATTGGGTGGGTTGGGGTTAGGGGTGTGGCTACGGCGGCGGGGGGCGGGTGACGTATGGGGAGTGATTTTGGGCGAGTGCAGAGGAGACGACCCAGCAGACAAAGACATACCTGTAGAAGAGGAGCGATAAGGATGGCTCTCTATAAATAACGTAAACGAGAAATGAACCGACAGAGAACAAATATTCACCAGGCGCGAGTCCCACTGCGGCGGAGCCGCTCAGCCCGGGATGGGGGAAGAGAGGCGAGGGAAACGCCGGGACGGCCGCCTGAGACATGGTAGACATGCGTGGTGCTCCTTTAGGGATGAACTCTGTGGCAGCAGGATTAGGAGCCTGTGTTAGAGGGGGAAGAAAATTATTGCACAGAAAGTAGCATGGGTTTACACTGCAAGTTATATTTAAACATTTGTTGTGTCCATGATGCAGGTTCCTGTTCTCACTTATAAACAATAATATAAACAAACAGCCATCCATTCATCAGCTTCTCTCTTTTTTTCCCTCCCTTTATCACTTGACCTAAATACGGCCCCGTCTTTAAGACTCAGTTAACATTTATGAAACAGGTCTCCTGTGTCAGGATGTTTTTCACAATGTTTCATTGATCGAGAAGTAGTGAAGTCTTAAAGTTTAACAAATGTAATGTTGTTCACAATAAATCCATGAAAATTTTTTATTTTTTTTTAAAAGCTAAAAAGTATTTCATGAATCAGAATTTTATTCTAAATAAAAGGGATACACGCATTTAGGAAATAACTTCCCCAAACAGTACTTTCCACATCTGATCCATAACGTATGATGTGTCGTCCCTTTTAACGCCTACCTTACTGTAGGTGCAGTTCGAATGCGTGTTCTTGTTAGATTTCGTTGCCCATTTTGAAGACTTTAAACTCAAGTTACACAACAATAATCCTCAGTAATGGAAAAAAAAGAAAAGAAAACCTACCTTTCTCCTCTGTGTTATGCTTAACGCACCAAAATCACTAAACAGGGAGGAAGTGGGAGAACTGACAGGATCTGTGCAAAGAAAGCACACAGTAAGGGAGGTTTCAAAGACAATGAATAGTCATACAGAGCAACAGCAAACAGCAGATTGTGGCTCACCATGAGCACTGTGGCTGAAATTCTTGGCACCGTCATTAAGGAGACTTGGGGAGCTGCTGCTGCTGGTCATCCTCTAAAACACACCAACACACACACACACAATTAATGAGCATCGCTCTAATGTCCGAGTGTTCGTACGGACAAGCACTGGAATTTTACATTCATTATAGGAAACTGTAAATTCACTGCATTATAATAATTGCTTAAGAATTAAGAATGACAATTTTGTACAGGATGTTTTAACCTCGCTACACATTTCTCAGTGTTTACTATAATAAACAGTATAATTAATGTTATGTCAAAATAAACGGTGTGTCATGCGGTTATAAGAAATTAATCTACAGAGTTGGGTGATGAATCTGATACGATGAGGATTTTTAAATTTTTTTATTATATCCTGAAGTGGTCCATATTATATATTATTTATTACATTTCGTACAATACTTGTGTAAGAATCTTGTATTCAAAGCTGCTGATTTGCACCTTAACACCATGAATGATAAATTTGCTGATAAACTTTTTTTTTTAATTAATGCTTTAAAAAGAATTCAGCAGAAAAATTACTGAATTGCAGTTTCTTTTAAATGCCTGATAAAGGTTTGTGCATGTGTGTATTTCCCTTTTTGCAAACCGGCTGAACATGATGATGATGGTGGTGGTGTGGTCGTAATAAAATGCAGCCAAAACACTGAAAAAGCACCAAACAAGCTGTGTAAAAAAAAATTTTTTTTTTAAAGCCTTACTGGAAAGATGGGGCGTTTCTTTCTGTAACACTTCCCGCTGATTTTTTATTTTTTTTAAACATTAATCTTAGTCCATTTCTGAAATGATGCCCACTGAAATGAGAATCTGCTTATAAAGCAGATAAAAAGCTTAGACATGGATTATTTTCACAAAAAAATCAAGGGGTAAGGGGGATCTATAGTTATAAAAAAAATAATAATAAATTTTATTCAGCACACCCTTAATCTTCTAAAATCTAACTATTAAATAGTTTATAACGATGCTGAATAAGGGCTTCACAGGCAGACATTATGACTCAACAGGTTACAGGAAAACAAAGAGTAGCTGTGTTTCAGGCATGGGAAAATCCTGTGGATGCCATCAACACGCAATTCTGGCATAATAGTTAAAAAAAAAAAATCGATTTTAAACACTTTATACACACTATCAGTAGGCTTGTGTGTCCACGTTGAGTACCCCTACCTTCCTGCTTTTATTTTTATATTTTAAGAAAGAGATGTAGAACTTTACACTTAGGGTTATAAAACCACTTGTGTGGCATTTTTATCGAACACTTTTTTATAAAACTTGTTGGAACACAAGCCGGAAGATGGAAAAATAAACTTTAAAAAAAGATGATCAATTGAAACAGCTCCCAATCTACTCCCACAGGTCTGACCAGGCATAATGTAGGACTCCATGAAGCTTTCAGTTACAATTATAATTGGATCAAACTTGTTTCTCCAGAATCTGAGGACCAAGTCAACACCTTAAACTCTGTCATGTTCCTCAAACCATTCCTGAACAATTTTCACATCATCATGTTCCTGCTGAAAGCTTCCAGTGTCATCAGGGAATACCGATGCCATGAAGGGTTGTGCTTTATCAGCAACAGTGTTCCGGTAGGTGGTACGTGTCAATATAAATGGCAGGACCCAAGGTTTCTCCGCAGAACATTGCCCAAAATATCACACTGCCTCCTCCGGTCTGACTTCCTCCCATAGTGCCATCTCTAAACATACATCGCAGGTAACTCATGACACGCGTGTGCGCCCACAGTTCAGCATCTACATGACTTAAAAAGATTGCTTGATTCACCACAGCAGACCATCTTCTACTGCTCCATGGTCCAGTTCTAATGCTCACATGCCCATTGCAAGTGTTTTCGATGCTGTACAGGAGTCAGCATGGGCACTACAGCTACTGAGCCCCTACTGAGAGTCAATGCACTGCGTGTTCTGACTCCTTTCTATCAGACATACTGACTTTTACAGCAGTTTGTGCTACGGTAGCTATTCTGTGGGATCATACCAGACAACCTAGTCTTCACTCTGTACACACACTCTGTGACTCTTGGGTGCCCATTGGATCACTGGTTGTCCTATGTTAGACCCACCCACCCTTTTTTTTTTAAAATACTAACAACTCCACACTTAGAAGACCAGTGTGGAGATGCTCGGACACAAGATTGTTCCTTGTCAATGTTTGGACATTTTTACTGTTTCCAACATATTGATTTGGGAGCTGCTCCAACACTGCCCTTACTACAGATCTTGGATATGGAAAAAAAAAAAAAAATGGATAAAATGTCAAACGATGTTGCCACAGCTTAACAAGTGAGTACATCATGGCCATATGTACAATTAGGCCATATACACACCTGCATCATTGAGTATTTGGACTCTGCTGGGCTTCCAAACCCATTGACTCCAATAAAGGTGCTGCTGAAATAGGAGTTGGTCAGATTCGCATCGCTGAGTGCCACACTGTCCATCCCGGTCACTGAAACGAGACACACAAAAGCACTTAAAAAGAGAAAAATGCTAAACTGATTGTGATGTTTCCTGTAAGAGACTGCCGGCTCAGGTCATTTTTGAAAAATATCAGATTTAGCCTTGGTCACATTTTGCACAGGATGCAAAAACGTTTTTTTACATCAGCAGTCTGAAAAGGCGGAATATTCAGTTTCTATAAAACAACAAAAATGAAAGTTCTGTGTCACGCAAAGAATCTGGGAAAGGTTTAGTCTAATTGTTTAATTTGAGTCAAATAATATATTATACATCAGTGCTCTGAACAGAACTCAGATGACAGTCACATCTTTAAAATCTTGTGTGTGTGTGTGTGTGTGTGTATAAATAAGAATCTATAAAAACGGAATACTGTTTTCTTATGGCAAAGTTTGTACGGGTAGGCAGCTTCATCACCAACTTTTATGACATACTATGAGCGAGTCACAGGCATTTCTGAAAGAAAAATAAATAAGTAAATAAATGAATAAAGGCCGAGCTCAGAGGTACTGAAATCCCGGATGAGACTGCAAAGTGTCTACAGCGACGGCGCACACGACAAGCAAATCTTATTAAAAGCAAATTGCGCTTCACGGTCAATAGAAAACCTAAAGCATCCAGAAGAACGACACTGTAAAATACATTTATGTACATTTTTTGTGCACCGGAGGCAGTAAGTACACAGCATACACTATGTTAATATGTACAAAATGCAGAAATTATGCTTTCATAGTTTAAAAAAGCATAATCAACTTTTGTAGAAAATTCTAAAAACAATGATTATCAATAATGCAGAAAAAGTCAGTTTCTCCTTGTTTCATAAAACAACAAATCATAATGTAAGGATGCTCTCAAGTTCAACATGACACTAACTTTGAAGTTAATAAAATGAGAGTAAAATTCATGCTGGACGATGGTTTAGTCCTGGATATCATTATTATATTTGTAAGGGGAAAAAATAATATATAGAACTCTAAACAGAACAGTCGTACATTTCTACAGTATAAACAGAACGAGTGTTGCTGTTATTAGAAATGAGAGACGCAACAGCTCGAAGGTAAACCTGCCAAACGATTGTTCAGCCAATCAGCGCTCTGTTTGCCTATGACGTCACATGTTTGGTCAACTGACGCGCTAAGCTTTTGCAGTCATTCTTAAAATACAAAACACCTCCAGGTACTCGAAATAACGAGATAATTACACTGATTTTCTGGAGGTTTTTAATACAGAAGCGACATGATTTGACACCCTGCAGGGATATTTGTTAATAAAAGGCTCTTCGGTGGTTATGGTGTTAAAAACACACACAAAGCTTCTGCAGCTGATGTTGTAAGAGTCCTGACACTTTGTTCGATTGCGCGGTAAAATAGTAATGAAGTGTAACTGGATTGTTACATAAACTTTAAAAACAACGTACAGAAATATTTGAGCTGGTGTACCGTGTAGCATATTTGCATTAAAATGCGACGGTGCAGTTTGTTTGAAAACAATGACAGGTCGTGCAGTTTGAGCTCGCGTGTGTGTGTGTGCGTGTGTGTGAGTGGACATACAAATACAATTAAAAGTGTTTTTTAATGTACACATGACTGCAGTGCGTGTTCAATGCACATCGCAGTGATTTGGTTCATTCCTGTGAGGATTTTGTGACTAGGCCTCGTTGAATCCCCGGCCTCGATTGCTACAGCAGCCCCGGTGAGAGGTTTCAGGTCTCGACACTACAGAAGGGCGCGCTGTTAGGCCTCACTCAGTATGTGTGCTTAATACTCAAACTTACTGCTCAATAACTGGCCGTCCAGAGCTGCTCCTGCAGGCCCGAGAGCATCAGTTTTTTTTGGGACACCCGCCGGGGATCCGCTCGGGCACGGCGGATAGCCTGCTACAGCCGCCGCTGCAGCGGCGCTCACTGCCCCGCCGGGGAGAGCTAAAGTCACCGGGCTGCCACCGCTTCCACCTCCGTGCACAGCGCTCGCCGCAGATGGGTCCTCGTGCAGGAACTGGCAGTCGTCGCCATAAAAGCACGTCTTGTCTTTCGCGTAATAGCGGCAGAACTTCACCTTGACGCCCGGTATTCCGACAGCGCCGAGGGGAGCAGCCGAGACCGGGAGTCCGCTATTCATGGCACCGCTGATGCCGCCGCCGCCGCCGGAAGAAGCTCAAACATAAGGAGACCCAAAACACTTTAATCCCTGCCAGACGCGTGAAAAACAAACAAGAACAGTCAACCATATGATCCAGAGCGAACCGTCAGACCGCCATGGCGCTTCAGAAATGATCAGTATCCGCGTTTAAATTGTTTAAAAAGGGGGGAAAGTAAAAGATATAAAGCGACTTGGCGCTGTGGTTCGGCTCGGAGAGCGCTGTTGTTGTTTTCGAGCTCCGCTCAGCTAAAGCAGCAGCCAGCGCCGCAGTGCATTGTGGGTAGCGCTGCAATTAGTGCCAGGGCTCAGTAGGGCTTCAATTAAAGAGCAAACAAATAAACAAACAAGCGGATTTTCCATAAACACTGGCATATAAACGTGCAAACCCCATTACGAAATGCTAAACAGATATATACTATATATAGAGAGAGAGTATTTATAGAATGATGTTTGTCCACATGAATGCATGCATAAGTTAATTAATGCAGGTCTACAAACTGGCACTGCACATTGGTTTAACCTGTTCACTGAGCATGATCTCCCTAAAGAAAGAAAAAAAAAACCCTAATTTCTAAATAATGTTCATGTAAGAACATAATTTCACATTTAATTTGTACTGAGAAAATCTTAAACCCCGGACCATGTTGTTGAATTGTATTCATTCTGTACTAACAAAGTTGTAAGAAAAATTAAATCTAATCACAGTTTTGAGGTTTAGTGGTTTAGAGTGTAGTGGTTAGCACTGTCGCCTTGCACCTCCAGGGTCCGGGTTCGATTCCCGGCCATGTTCTCCCCGTGCTTGGTGGGTTTCCTCCAGGTACTCCGGTTTCCTCCCACAGTCCAAAGATATGCAGGTTAGG
>JAOTQY010000024.1:4144018-4163347 GCA_026413445.1 Dolichallabes microphthalmus | reverse complement strand
AAGGGCGAGCATTGGTTAATGGCAGTCATGTGACTGATGCAAGCCAGATCCTTTTATTTAGCAAAATTGAGATTAATTTTATTATTGAGGGGCAAAGACAGGGCTCCATACGCACATACACATTAAAAAAAATAAATAAATAAATAAAAAAACAAGAAAAGGGCACTTGAGGCATCCAGGAGGAAAGGGGCGGGTGCACGTGCCTGCCCTAAGAGATACGACATATCCATATGACAAGATCTCCAACCAGAAGCCGGGCACCAGGATGGGTCAGACAGGTCCGGAGGGCAGAGGGAGTCTGGACATGTGTAGCTCGACAGAGAGAGAGAGAAAGAGAGAACAGGAAAGGGGAGAGCAGAGGAGGAGAGGGCTCCCTGAGATGTAAAGCAAACAATCACGGGGTGAGATATTGTGTGGAGCCCCAGATCGAGGGAGATTATCAGTGATCTTGTATGTCTTCCATTTTCTAATAATTGCTCCCACAGTTGATTTCTTCACACCAGGCTGCTTAACTACTGCAGATTCAGTCTTCCCAGCCTGGTGCAGGTCTACAGTTTTGTTTCTGGTGTCCTTTGACAGCTCTTTGGTCTCGGCCATAGTGGAGTTTGGAGTGTGACGTTTTGAGGTTGTGGACAGGTGTGTTTTATACTGATAACAGATGCCATTAATACAGGTAACGAGTGGAGGACAGAGGAGCCTCTTAAAGAAGAGGTTACAGGTCTGTGAGAGCCAGAAATCTTGCTTGTTTGTAGGTGACCAAATACTTATTTTACTGAAGAATTTACCAATTAATTCATTAAAAATCCTACAATGTTATTTTCTGGAAATTTTTTTTTCTTATTTCTTATTTTGTCTCTCATAGTTGAGGTATGATGAAAATTACAGGCCTCCCTCATCTTTGTAAGTGGAAGAACTTGCACAATTGGTGGCTGACTAAATGCTTTTTTGGCCCAATGTATAACAAACAGTATCTTCTGTTATTGGAGAAATCAGAGATCGGTTATATTGGAACAGTAAGACATCATAAAAATAATAGCAACTTTCATAAATCAAAGGAAATTTAACATGATTTTCATAACATTTCTTGTGCACGTGTGGACAACCGTTTCTCATATAAAGAAAAGAATCCTTAAATGAAAGTGTACAAAAATTATTAAAACAAATCTTTTTTGCCAGACATGCCGCCTTAGTGACACAAGTTCCCCTCCCTAATTCACCCACGCTTGTGTCGCCCCCTGGTGGAACCATCTCACTACTGTATTAATATTTTTATCCTTACAGTGATATCTACACAGTCGTTCCTATGTTGCTTAAAAATCATGCACATCACCATGCAAAGTTTCATTGATGTGTAAATCACTCACATGAACGTTAAAACTTTTCATCATTCGTAATTTTTTTTTATTGTTGCAGGACTTCAACACCGTCACACAAGCAGTGCACGAGAAAAGTGCGACGCCCCAGTTATATTACACAGCGACATTACGGAATAATACAGTTTAAAACAGAACCGAAAAACACCACAAGCACTCAGCAGAGCTCCGAGCAATAAATAGTAACTCTGTTTAATTCATCACATCTTTTCAAATCGTCTGTACAGAGAACATCGGAATGATAATTACACCAGAAGGGACTCTACAACTAGCAATCTCAAAAACAACAACACTGGAGGATGAGGCAGTAGAGTGGTGTATGAAGGAAAACAAACAAACATCTGGAGAACTCACAAAAACGGCTAACTGCAACATACACACTCACACAAACACACACAAAATGGAGGAAGTTCTTGACGACAAAACACTATCTTCTACTGCTGCTCCATTAAATAAGGATGTAAAGAAAGAAGAAGTGGAATGTTGCTGGATGGAGCATAAGACAGGGAGAGAAGGACAGCTAGACGATAGAAGGGACATTAGTCCTCCAGCGTACGGAAAGCGTTCTGCATGTCCTCAAGCAGCTGCGCGTAATCGGCTTTAATCTTCGCCTCACCTTCCTTCACTGGGTCCTGAAAGAAAGACAAAGCAACCGTTTAGATTCAAGCAGCCTAACCATTTCTGAAAATATCCTGAAAACATCCTGGAGTGTTTTATTGCCCTTATACCACAGTAACCTGCCTCAGTACTTCATAAATAAGAGTTAATGTTGTGGAGCATCAATAGATTTTAAAAATTCTGCTTTTCATATTATGGAGAAACTTGGAGGACTTTACTATGAAGTAAATTTATTGTTTCAAAGCACTGACACTGGAGACTCCTTCCACAGATGTTAAAATAATCTTGTAATTTGTCTTGTAAACAACACCTTCTGACCTATCAGGATTTTGGTTTGATTTTATTATCAGAACATGATCTTTGAGTTGCTTTTTAAATGTCCGCTTGTCCTGAGACTAGAAAATAAACGTAAATGTTACTAAAAGTTCACCTTAAACTTCATGGAGCTGATCTTGTAGAGGATCTCGCCCATGTGCTCCCGGATCATGGCCCAGGTGATCTTGTTGTCGGTCTGGGCGGTGGTCTCCACCGCGTGCCTGGCCATGTCGTAGAAGGAGATCATGTTGGACAGGATGCCCACGGTCTTGTAAAATGGACAGAACCTGGAGATAACGAATGCAAATGTAAAATCACATCGATTTGATCACGTGCGTCAAAACAAAGCAGCCATTCGATTGCGTTCTATGGAAACGCACAAACCTGTCGTAAGGCGTGTAACCGTTCTGCTGCAGGAAATCATCCTTAATCAGCTTGGCCACTTCAAGGGTGATCTTATCCGTCTCAGCCAGTGAAGCCTGGTGCAAATAAATTATTATGTAATGTACAAATCTGAAAAGATTCTGACACCATTTTAACCAATGTGTTAAGTGTCCTGACCTTGCCAACGAGCTGTACGATCTCAGCCAGGTCCTCTTCCTCCTGCAGGATCTCCTTAGCTTTGGTGCGCAGCGGCACGAACTCGGGGAAATGCTTGTCGTAGTATTCGTCCAGCGCTCGTGTGTACTTACTGTAGCTGATCAGCCAGTTTACAGATGGGAAATGCTTCCTCTGGGCCAGTTTCTTATCGAGACCCCAGAACACCTATGAGGAATAAACAAGAGCATCAATTAAAGTACAACTGTAGTGCAGCTACTGATATGAGTTGGGACAGGTTCAAGTTCTTACCTGTACAATACCCAGCGTAGCAGATGTCACGGGATCTGAGAAATCTCCACCAGGGGGCGAGACGCTGCAGAAAAAAAAAACACTACCTATTAATAACTGCTAATTTACAAAGTTATAAAATATTAATTGATTCAAAAGTAAAAGTTAACAGTAAAAAGCACTTACGCTCCCACAATGCTAACACTGCCTTCCCTTTCAGGGTTACCGAGACATTTCACACGGCCGGCGCGCTCATAAAACGAGGCCAGACGAGCTCCCAGGTAGGCGGGATAACCGCTATCTGTCACACACACACACACACAGAAAAACATGCACACAGTTAGGGAAATGATGATGCATCTGAAGGAGGGACAATTTTAAAATTAATGGTTGTCATAAAGAAAAGATTTATATTATATCTATGCTTGTTTAGCTTTTTTTTTATTTTTATAAGGAGATGGTTCAAATAAAACGAAATAAATCTAAATCATCTCACCAGCAGGCATTTCGGCCAGACGGCCAGAGATCTCTCTGAGAGCCTCGGCCCATCGAGATGTGGAGTCGGCCATCATGCTGACGTTGTAGCCCATATCCCTGAAGTACTCAGACAGAGTGATTCCTGGAGCATAGACAAAAGTTAATACAAAATAAAATATATATGTAAAATGCTAGTTTCAAAGTCTTAAAGTAACCCCTGCTGAGCGGGTACCTGTATAAATAGACGCCTCTCGAGCGGCCACGGGCATGTTGGAGGTGTTGGCCACCAGAGCTGTTCTCTTCATGATGCTTTCCTCCTTCCCATCCACCTCCATGGTGAGCTGTCGGAACAAACCAGAGGACAGTCCATCACATCTCATACTCAGTTTTCTGCAGAGCGAGGTCATGCTGCGGCGTTTCTCACCTCGGGGAAATCTCGCAGTACTTCTGACATCTCGTTACCTCGCTCTCCGCAGCCCACATAGATGATGACGTCGCTGTTGGAGTATTTGGACAAGGACTGAGAGATCACGGTTTTGCCGCAGCCAAAAGCCCCAGGGATGGCCGTGGTGCCTCCTTGTACACACCTGTCCACCATTTAAAGAAAAAAGACCAGAATCCAGTCAATGAGGTACAGATTAGGGGTCTAATGCAAACTGTATCAGGTTATTTTTTTAAAAAGTAATCCTTCAAAACACCGAAAGTACTATTCTAACTATTCTATAAGTACACTCTAATCAATAAATGATGGATTTTGTTACATCCCTAATATAAACACGTATACGCAGGCACATCAGACCATGCAAGGGGTTTAAGCCGGATGTAGGGTGTATATGTTTATGCGAGGCACTGACGGGAAAAGAGCGTCCAACACTCGCTGGCCGGTTAGCAGAGGATGATTAGCGGGCAGCTTCTCTGTAACGGGTCGGACCTGGCGCACGGGCCAAACCTGCACCATGGTGAACTTCTCCTTCACGCCTTCGAACTCCAGCTCCAGCACCACATCCTGCAAACACACAAACGTACACACTCTTGAGTCACACACACACAATCTGCACTGCTATGGACTGAACAAAATGGTGGCGCGGCTCACCGAGACGTCGTAATTGCCAGGGGGCGCCACGTAGGTGACGGTACCGCGGTTTTTGGGCGGCAGCATGATCTTGTGTCTGATGAGAGAGTTCTCGTACACCATGCCGTAGATGTCTCCCCCGGTTATGTGACTCCCGACCTGACACAGGAACAGCGAGGAAACAATTTGTTGAAGAAGAAGTGCGAAATACAGTCTAATCTGTACAAACCTTTTTTTACGACCTCATATGAGGCAGGTTTCAACCCGATCTGACACCTGAGCTGTGTTTTATTAAATAATTATAAGAAAGATGATTTGATTTAAGCAGGATGGACAACTAAGTGTTTATCAGCTAACGGTTTGGGGGTAGCGTAACTAGCGGCAACGTCTAAGGGTGTGTCCAAATTACCATGTCACATTAAAACATTATACATTTTATTAGACTTTTTTAATTAATGTTGACCAAAATAAACCATATAGAAATGATCAAGTTGTTTAACCTAATTTTTTTAAATCTAAAAAACAACCCTTTATTTGATGTCCACAACACATACCCGTAAACTCTTGGAGGGCGTGAAATCCCATTTGAGGTCACGGTTGAGGGCGCCGATGTTCACTCCTCTGGGGATGTAAATGCTCTTAGTCAGGTCGTTGATGTCTTTCAGTGGACGCTGGATACCGTCGAAGATGGAACCCATGATGCCAGGACCCAGTTCTACAGAGAGGGGCTTCCCCGTACGCAGGACCGGGTCGCCGACAGACACGCCAGCTGAACACGGCTCAGGAAAACGAATCTACATGCTGACTGAAGTTAACCGACAGGAGATAACAGAGAATAAACAGCTCCAACAACAGTGTGGTCTAATCACTTTTACTCTATCGCAAAGATTTTTCGGTTCCTAATCATCCCTTTTCAACAATCTGCCAATCACAAGAAGAAGTTTATTATTATTATTAACTTTAGTGACTCTTTAAGGCATCCTGTAAACTGTAGATCTCTTTGGAGCAGCTCAGCGTGATCTACAGGATCTGTAAATAAACACACAGACTGTGTGTGAAGGATACACGTTTCTTCGTACACCTGAATGGTGGCCATGTCTCCCTCCAGACGGATGATTTCTCCCACCAGCTCGCTGTGGCCCACACGCACCAGCTCGTACATCGCCGCCCCGGCCATGCTGGAAGCCGTCACCACTGAGGGACGAACACACACACACACACACACACACACACACACACACACACACACACACACACACACACAGACACACACAGCATTGTATATGACACGCATCCACTCTGTGGAAATTCTGACAGAACACTTCTGAAAATTAACTTTAAAAATTTTTTTAAAAAAGAACTGAAGAAAAAGAAAGCGTATAATGATTTTTTTTTTTTTATAAATTTTATACACAAGAGATAAATAACAAGGCAAAGTGTTTGGTTTACTAACCAGGTCCGGAGACGCCGTGTACGTATCCAAACTCTCCCTCCCGCTCCTCATTTTGGATCTTGGCCAGTTTGGAGAAGTCCATCTTAGAGGTGTGTGTCTGAAGAAAAGAAAGAGGGAGAGATCAGACTACAGTCCGTAACTGAAGGAAGTTTTCAACGGAAATGGCGCAAGCGGGACATGACTTCTGACTCGCCACCTTTACTTCACATCCAGCATCGTTAATTGTTTTGATAACATCAATATAAGACACGATTTCTTGTTGAAAATTTTATTACGAGTTTAATTTTATTACGATGTGAGCACAGATCTCAGAGCTCACCCAAAGTGTGTGTGTGTGTGTGTGTTCATGCCTCAAAAAAAGCATTTTCATACGACAAACTGTTCCTGATTCACTCCTTCCCCGAACACACCGTTTCAGTGTCTATGTAAATGAGCTATTCCTGAGCCACGCCCCATGAGCGTATTAATCAGAAGATGAGCAATAAGCTGGGGGTTGGGGCATCTTCTCATATGAGCTCACTTTAGGGGGGAATCGAACTGGATTGTTTATACCTCAGCCAATTTATAAAAAAAAGAAAAAAAAAAAAGCAGGGAATTTTTTTCCCCCCCTCTTTCCCTGCTCAATCTACAGGTAAACATCTAAATATCTAAACATGATTTTAAAAGGATGGTCTGTAGAGCCGCACTGTGAGATTCTTCCCTCCATTAACACCAAACTGACAGATACTCTAATCTAGTCAGCTCTGGATCGAGTGTTAGTCACGCTCATGTGAGCAGACGGACTTCCTTTCTTTCAAGTGTGTTCGGGTGTGTGTTTAAAGAGGGATTGACATAAAAAAAGAAAGAAAAAAAAAGAAGAATCGAGCAGGGTTACATAGATTATGTCAAATGTTACTGTGCTCAGCTTCCTATAATAAGTTGATCCTGGAGCATTCTTCACACTCTACTCATGTTCAGACATTTAAAAAAAAAAAAAAAAAAGCTAAATTTTTTTTAAACTTCTTTTATGGTGGTATGTATCCAATAAGTTACCACCACCTTCACCTTACAAATTCCCATTAACCCCTAAGGTTGGGGTGGAGCTCTCTCTCTCTCTATCCCCTCCCCCACTAGATTATTATTAATTTTTTTTTTCCCCTACTGTGACCTCACATAAGAAGACTCCTTATGTTTGAAAGATTAAATAAATGCAGTATCTGAGCAAATACTTCAGCTGGAGCATACACACACACACACACAATTTGGTGGAGCTCTGAGACCTGCGTTTTTATTATGGGACATTTAACGTAAATTAAAAAAATGATTAATGAATATATGGATTCTAATTGTTAAAAAGACCCGATACTGGAGACTCCTTAAAAACTAAAATATTTTTTTTAATTGGTTCATCAATCATAGATGATGTCAAATGTATACAGTATTACGAACTTGTAGATGATCTGTTCGACTGACAGTTCAGAGTTTATTATTATAGCTCTAACTCAGGTTTCATGCAGGTCTGCTTATAAGGCAGGGTCACATGAGCACAGCATGTGACTGACTCATGAAAAGAGGAAGGCGTGTGTAAAACAGTTGCTTGAGTAATCCTGGCATGTCCTTGAGGATGTGCCGCTTCAGCACGAGGGCCTGGGAGGACAAACGCTACTGCATGACTGCGTGGCTTTTATCTGCTGTTCTGCTTCAAGCTTGAAGTTGCTTTTTGATCATCTTCTACTATCCCCAGAGTGTTATTCAGAACATTCTACGCTCTTTCTGCATCTCTGAAATCAATCAATGGTTAACATTTTCTAATACATTTCAATACAACCTTCCTGAAAAGGCGTCTTTCGTCGGGTTTGAGAAAGAGTTGTGATTACGGCCTGATTTATAATTTTTTTTATTTACTCAGATTTACTTATTAACAGAGCAAAAGATTATACGTGTGTGAAGGAAATTCCAGGAACACAAAACCTGAACTTGTAGGAAATCCAATGTGAAATTCAAGCACCAGTGTGTGAGCGTGTGCGTGTGTGTGAGTGAGACAAGTGTTCAATATGCAAAAACAACTCTCATACAATAATAAGCACATTGTATTCAAACTATTAAATAATCCTCTGTTTAGTTTTTGACTGCATTTCACAGACTGCATTTGACACATTGCTAAAAAAAAGGAAAAGAAAAGAGTTCCTCAAAGTAAAGAAACATTTTTACAGTAATTTCCTTCCAAAGGGGAAGATAAAGATGAGTATGTACTGATTAATCCTAACAGAAAGATGATTATGTCATTTGTTTAATCACTCAGTGTTTGTGGATGTGAATAATTAATCCCAGAATTTAGAGGTTTCTGGTTTTATTAATCAGTTCATCTGTTTACATATTCAAAGGCGAGGTGTATGTGACGCAACTTCAATTAACAAAATAAATACATTTCTAATTAACACATTCCTATACAGATCAGTGGAGCGGACTGAAATCTACATTTTGTTTTATTAAATCCCAGCTAGTCTAATCCACGGTCTGATCCTGAGAACATTGCAGGGCTGAGAATTCAACCTGGTCTTCCCGACAAATACAAACAAAGGAGAAAAACTGGACTCGAGAAATAAAAAGCCTTAATCATGCACTCGCTATCTTTTTTTTTTTTTTTTACATGAGAATAAAACCCAGGATCACAGCAGTCAGTTTAAACCTGAGCATTAGGTTTTCAGGATTAACTAAAACAGGAATAAACTCTACAGTGGGTTCAGGGTTCCTCTTTGGAAAGTCCTGGGAAAAGCCTCAGTGTCACAATAGTTTTCAACAGAGACAATAAATCATTCATTCATTCTCTATACCGCTTTATCCTTCTATTCAGGGTCGCGGGGACCTGGAGCCTATCCCAGGAGGCTTGGGGCACAAGGCAGGGTACACCCTGGACAGGGTGCCAATCCATCTCAGAGCACACACACATACGCACATTCACACACTAGAGACAATAAATAATAAATATAAATATTTTTCAGTCTCATTTCTCTCTCACACACACACAGCCTGTAAGGAGCAGAGCCAGACCTAACAGCTAGACTCTACAACTGCAGAAACAGGAGGCGACATGGTTAGGGGGTCACGTGACTCCTGCATTACACAGCGCACTGGATTAGAGCGTTTATAACCTGTTTATTACAGCGCGTGCATCGCACGGAGTCTGACTAGGATCACAAAAGCAGCTCTCTCTCTCTCTCTCTCTCAGTGCGCGTGAGGAAACATTACACTGTGACACGGCACCATGAACTATAATAATGAAATTAAATCACTGAGGGAAAAATGAAATGAAGGGAAGAAGGCGGATCGGGTCACGTGACGTCGAGGACTCTGAGCTTCAGCTGATCTGGAGTCAGACACGATCTGATGATAAAGTCCCTGGAATGTCACGTGACCATCGCCCTGGCTGCAGGATCAGCGTGAAATGCAGAAAATACAGCACGTTTATATACAATTTTTTTTAAATATATCACTTCTGTATTAGAATATATGCATTTGAATGCTATTTATTTATTTATCTTCAGCAGGCTGGTCATTCTGGTTTGCGTGAATGGACTGCCTCTGTGAATGGATTGCCTCATTTTATCTCACCATATAATAAAATTATTTAAAAATAGATTATAAAATTGATGAACAGAAATTTATCAATAAAATTGCGTCTAAACGCACGCGCAGCCCCGAGCAGTCCCCAAGGTTACAGTCGGGACAAACCGAGCATCACAACACACAGACAGAGCCTACAACGCACTAATACACACCTGGAGTGTTAAACCGTGTTAGTATTATTAACTGTAATTATTCAGGATGTGAATAAACCGAGGGAGTCCAACTGAATCGAATGAAAATGCAATGCAATGAATTTAGCTTAGCCACCTGCGCTAGCTACCTGGGATGTAACCAAACAGGCCTAAATAAACATCCCGGCTTTTAAATCAATTTAAAGCAGCCTACTCAGGGATATAATTTTAATATTACATACCTGAAATGGTGTAACGGATCGGACAGAGCTCCTGATTCACACTGCGGGGAAAACGATGAGAAATAAGGCGACAGATCAGCTGACTTCATTCACTCGACGGTGCCTGAGAAACAGGAACGGATGAACACAGCGCCCTCTAGTATGAGTGAGAGGAAATACCGTACTGATATACATAGCGCCCTCTTGTGTTAGCGAGAGGAAATATATAAAAAGCGCCCTCTAGTGTCAGAGGAAATACTGTATTGATATACAAAGCGCCCGCTTGTGTTCGCGAGAGGAAATACTTATATAAAAAGCGCCCACTAGTGTGAGCCAGATGAAATACTGTACTGATATGCACAGCGCCCTCTTGTGTGAGCGAACGGAAATAATGATATACAAAGCGCCCTCTTTTGTGTAAGAGAAAAAATACAGATATACAAAGCGCCCTCTAGTGTGAGCCAGAGGAAATATTGACCTGATGTACACAGCGCCCTCTTGAGTGAGCGAAAGGAAATACAGTAGATATACAAAGCGCCCTCTTGTGTGAGCCAGAGGCAATATTGATGTACAAAGCGCCCTCTATTGTGAGCCAGAGGAAATACAGTACTGATGTACAAAGCGCCCTCTTGTGTGAGCCAGAAGTATTTTTTATATACACTGCGCCATCTATGTGTGAACGAGAGAAAATACTGATATACACAGCGCCATCTAGTGTGAGTGAGGACAGAATATACTGATGTACACAGCGCCCTCTTGGGTGTGCGAGAGAAAATACTGATGTGCACAGCGCCCTCTTCTGTGAGCGAGAGGAAATGCGGATGTACACAGCGCCTTCTAGTGGGAGACAGAGAAAATACTGATATACACACCGCCCTCTAGTGTCAGCGAGAGGAAATGGATGTTATTTACAAGCTTAATACAAAAACGTAAAAATATAATGTCAAAGGTATATAAATAAGCACACAGAAGCGAACAAAAACGTAATTACAAACTTAAAGCTAGTATTTTCCTTAAACTTTTCTGTTTAGTGCATTTTTATTAAATATGGCAAGCCAAAATATGTCATATCTCTTTTGACATAGGTGTTCGTACAATGGTAAATCAAATTACATGGTTGCAACACTAAACTGTTAGTGTTTTAATGTTTCTTAGTTAACTTATTTTCGCCCCCCGAATGAGTTACATGGATTTTAAAAACGGAGAATATTTATATTCTCTAAAAGTTATCTGGCGACAGAAAGAGACTAAGGACTCTTAGTTTGCCAGTTAAAAGCAATTCGCGTCACTTCCTGTGCCCATACCCGTCTTTGCTAGTTGCCGCTGAATCTCAGAGCTGCGTTATTTCTCCTAATCGTTTTCATTTAACCCCGCCTCTTGAGCTGTGATTGGTTAGTAATACATACATAAATGATTATTACGTTTTAAGCCAATAGTAGTTCAAGAAGCAAGATGCAACCAGCCAATAGTGTCGTATAAGGCGGGGTTTCCCAGAATATGGGTGTTGAAAAAAAACAGACTGATGAGCGGCTTGACAGCAGCAGCGTTTGCTAGTCTGCTAGCAGCATACATGTGGAGGGAACAGCAGCGAGAGTTGCTCGCAGCCCAAAGTTAGCACAAATTTATCATCTTTTGTATTGGGATATCATTACGACGACCTCGGTGATTTTTTAAAACCACATATAAGTTGAGATAAAGATGAAAGGGTGAGTAGGGTGTGTGGATTTATCCGCCTTTAAGCCGTCACTAAAAAACTTTCCCCCTTCGTCTCTTTTTTTCGGCAGGGGAGGGCGGGGGAGTTGCTAGCGATGCTGATGCTAACGCTAACTATCTGCGAACGAATTTTGCCAACACAAGCCTTCAAATTACAGCTGAGTTTAAACTCAAATATGTTGTCAGGCTTAACACTGATTTGTTAAAGGCTTATAAACAAACAGCTTACATTTCGTATGACTCGGAGCTCGTACATAATTAAATTAGCTTAGCTTAGGGTCGAAAGTAAATGTGAAAAATGTTGAGTCAGACTGTGGAAAGCTTAGCAGCTAGCATGGTTAGCGCGGCACATTTCCTCAGCCGGGCAGCTGATTAGCACCGATTTAGACCTCACACAGGGCTTAGTAGAATTATTGTGATTAATGAGTAGAGCTTGCGAAACAATTAGCACATAGTCTACGTAACAATGTAGCTAGCCATGAAGCTATCGTTACACACTCGGTCAGTGAGACTCAGCGCGTGTGGCTTAAACCAGTAACCGGGCGGTTAACACGTTATATTAGCATACATGTTAATGAGGTGTTCTTGTTTAATCTGTCTAACACACAGGTCTGCAGATGAGAGAGGTAGAGTTCACAGGGCTGAAATCAGTAAAAATCAGTCAGAACCATGTCTGCTAATATTTCAGGTTAAACTTGTAAACTGTACACAAAATTTTACTTTAAATGTACACCTGAAAAGGGCGTCTCCGGTTTCGGGGCCATATTGAATAAAAGCGCTCCTCTGCTGATTGGCTGTGACTCCCAGAGCATATTTGTTATTCAGTGTTCATTCAAATATATGCATATTTACACCTGTCCCCATGGGCTAACTAAGTAAGGCTGTATTTCTTTACACTGTTCAGACGCAGGAGTGTTCACCTGCCATGCTGTATGCAGAATGTTACTAATATTACGATGTTTAATTTCAAATTAACAGATTTGCGTCCTCCTGTTTTTGATGTTAGATTAGTGTTGTAGCACGAGGTCAGTGCGGTGGATTTGCAGATAAAGCAGACTTTATAATATATTTTTGCATCCACAGATTGTAAACATATTCTTGGGACAGGAGTTAAGTTTTAGGTCAGTGAGACATTTGCAGCAGAACATGAATGTTTAAGGTCAGAATTTTAGTTTTTTTAGAAAAACTTCATCATGTGTTTAATCTGATGTGATCAAGAAATAATCTTAAATGAACGCCCTAATCACTGTGTTACCCCAACTTCAAGAACACAGTGTAGTTCTCTGCTGTTTCTTTTTTGACACACAAAGCCCTCGGTTGTAAATCACGTCGGTGCTGTTGGTTTTTATTTATTCAAAACAGAAGTCACATGATTGTTTAATACACAAGTCTTTATATGAGATCTAAAATTCTGCACGTTTCTTCCTTCTAGCCCATGGTGTGAGAGAGTATATTTGTTGCTCTATCATTACCCTATCTTTACCCCCAGCTGTAGCGATGACCTAAAAGTGCAGCTGTGCCATTTTAGCATGCACTCACCCTATAAATACTGCTGTCTGTCGTTCTCTAACTGGTGTCAAGTGAAAGCAACTAATAAATCTTATGGCTGTAATGAAGCAGTGCTTGGTTTTGTTGGCCATCCCACTAAGTAAATTAACAAAATGTAAATGATGGTGTTTTTAGCGTGAATATCCACACCAGTTCTTTTTAATCATTGTCTACAACAGTGTTTTTCTGTAATGATGAGCAAAGAAACTTTGTTGAGCATTCTGCTTTTGTTCCAGTAGCCGGATCGAGCTGGGGGACGTCACCCCCCACAATATTAAACAGCTGAAGCGTCTCAATCAAGTCATCTTCCCTGTCAGTTACAACGACAAGTTCTACAAAGATGTGCTGGAAGTAGGAGAGCTCGCTAAGCTAGGTAAGGCACCCAGCCTGTTTCTCATCTGCTACTTTTGTTGTGTGAGGTTATTACAAGCACATATTGTGAACCATTTCATTGGATGCACTTGCAAAATAAGTCTATCAATAATAGTTCTGAGTTTGGTTGATTTAAAATTCCTCCCTAATTACTTATACTCATGTTTTTTTTTTTTCAAACAGTTTGAAATCCAAAACAATTAATAACTGAAAAAGCGATATAACACGCCCTTCATCGTTAATAAATTATAAACTGTATCTCTTTGAGACATGAGGTTATGGGAAAGCGTAATACTGCTTCATTACATCACACCCAGTCGTTTGTTATTTTTCCTGAACTGAATGACACAATGTTTTATTCCTCCATTGTTGCTTTTGGACCAGAAGTACCATAAGTCATGCTTCTTTTGATTTAATTTTTTTTTCCAGCATACTTCAACGACATCGCTGTGGGAGCCGTGTGCTGTCGGGTGGATCACTCCCAGAACCAGAAGAGATTGTACATCATGACACTTGGCTGCCTTGCACCCTACCGCAGACTGGGCATAGGTACAGGTTTTCCACACAAGGAGCAGGACAGGAGTGAACCTTTGAAAGCCTATACTATGTTTCAGAAAATTTATTTTATTCTCTCTCTTGTTTCAGTTGCATATTTTTCAATGTGGTGTTTTTTCATGGTAAAATTTTCTAATTGTTTTTTTTTTTTTTTTTTTTTAAGGAACAAAGATGCTGAACCATGTGCTGAACATTTGTGAGAAGGATGGCACGTTTGATAACATTTACCTGTAAGTTGTTTTAGTTTTATATAATAGCCCAGCCATAGTTTATTACTCTTTAATTAATGATACTGGGTGTCTAGGCATAAAACCTGCTCTGACCTTTTGAACAAAGCTGTTGGTGAAATGTTCCAGTTTTAAATGGGAACAAATCCCAGATTTTGAGTTATCTCAGGCTTTTGGACCTCACTGTATATAATCAGTTATCATTGTACTCAGACAGCAGTAGATATGATAAAATATTTACAGTTATTATCCTGTAGGTACGGTTCTATGTGGCTGACAGTGATCTATCACTTGCTGCTGTAGATATTGTTGCAAGCTCATCATTGAGTGCTGAAAACTTAAAAACCCTGTCTTTTTTTTTTTTTTAATCCTTTTCTCCACCAGTCATGTGCAGATCAGCAATGAGTCTGCAATCGACTTCTACCAGAAGTTCGGTTTTGAGATTATCGAAACGAAAAAGAACTATTACAAGAGGATAGAGCCGGCAGACGCCCACGTTCTCCAGAAGAGCCTGCGGAGCCCAAGCGAGCCCCAAGCAGGAGACCTGCAGAAGGCTGAGTAAGTGCTGGAGCACGCTGGAGAGATGGATCTCGGCCCGTATTCACCATGTGGAACTGTGACCGATGCCCCGGGGCCTGTAGATACACCACTTTCTTTCGGAGGGCAATTCAAAGAGAATAACAAGTCCATGAGAAAAATGCAGAATTTTTATTTTTTAAAAACAAAACTCAATCCCCATCAATTTGCGTTCTCTTTTTCTTTTTTTCTTTTTTTTTCTTTGCTCATTTAGAGAGTTGAAATTAGGCACAAGGGTTTTTTTTTTTTTCGTCAAGGCAGAATACATAAGTGCTCCAAAAAGCTGCTTACTTGTTACAGAGTAGACATGACACGGTGAAGGTAAAACTTTGTAAGCATACTGTTTGCATTTTGTTTTAAATCGTTAATGACAAGGGGACACGGCGTTGACGTTTGAACAAGCCAGTAGACCTTTTAAAGACAGTACTGTGGTTTTTGGCGAGAGCTGGTCTTGCCTGGCAGTGAACAAGCCGGTAGACCTTTTAAAGACAGTACTGTGGTTTTTGGCGAGAGCTGGTCTTCCCTGGCAGTGCTGGGCGTCATGCTAAGGATCGTCTCGGTGACCTCTGGACCTCCCGTCACCTCGCCAACCTGAGCCCGGAGACGCAGATATGTTCGATTTCACAGGCAGAACCGTCACCTCGCCAACCTGAGCCCGGAGACGCAGATATGTTCGATTTCACAGGCAGAATGAGAATGGAGAGACATGTCGCACATGATGCTGCCCGAGTCTCTCCGATCTGTCTTGCACAGGATCATCTCGCCCCGGCATCTGGAGCCGGCATGAACATGGTCAAGCGGTTTGAGAGTGAGAGATTGGGTGTGGGAGTTCACACTCGTTTCTGAATGTCTTTGCTTCTCTGCCCATTATTTAAAGTTCCCTTAATTTTTTTTTGTTTGTTTTGCATAATTGCTGGTTGGTTCATGGCTTTTCCTGGGGTGCTGTTGGTGCTTCAGATTGGAGAATAGACTGTTAGTGCCAGTTATGGAGAGGAGGTGTGCTGTTGGTACAGTTACCCCAGAATATGAGAGACTTTTAACCTAGCACGTGCCTTTACTACACACGTACATTCCACGTGCAAGAAATTTATTTTAATTTATACGGGATCCTTTTTTTCAAGAACAAGATGATTTCAGAAACGGAGAAAAACAAACAACAGCATAAAATAATATTATTTATCGATTTAATAAACCACAATAATGTGGATTCACTCAATGTAATCATTGTGATGAGTAATTTAATGGTCTGTATGATTGTAAAATATTGGCTTAATGCAAATGAAAACTTTATAAAAAAAATTTCTTGATTGATTTCAGTCTGATTAAGTGTTCATTGATTTTGATTTCAGCAGTCTCCTCTTCGGCACACTGGCAGCTAAAAACCTACCCACTACATGTTGCTATCATTTTAGTGATGTTCACTGACAAAAAAAAAAAATCTCTCAGTTCAATTTTTTAGCGCACCGTGGGATTGGCATGGTTCGATTATAGAGGTTCCTTATGCTGAACTTGGATTCGCAGGCCAGACCCCAGGGGAAGCCTTGACACTGCATGCCAAGAGGGATGTGCCCTCTCCATTGTAGTACAAGCATGATTTCTTTCTTTCTTTGGAGAATTTTGTCTTTTCTGGAGCTCTATATTGTAAAACTTTTAAAACCTCTAAATAAAATACTATTTGCATTATTTGTCAGAATGTGCTCTTATCATACTGCATAAAAATACCAAGATGCATGGGGTTGAACATAAGGGCTGGTTGATAATGATAGCATAATATCCATATTATTATAGATTATTGTCTCAATATACATTTTTTAAAGTGCTTTCAAAATAATGATTACAGTCTGCTAAGATTTAAATTATTTTTATTTTATGTATTTATTCATATGGATCATTAAAATGTAAAAAGTTTACATTTTTAAAGAAAATGTCAGTTAAAAATTTCTCTTTCATGATTTTCATGTACCATCAGTGACATTTTGGAATTATTTTTTTTTATGGAATAAATATCAATACACTGTTTTACTTTGTTTTTAGTTTAAAGCAAGCATTTATTAAGAATGTATTGCCTTGTAGCTTTTTAATAATTAATATCACGTTAACACTGGAAAAGAGAAGGTGCATAGTGTTAGGTTTTATATCTTCCCGCTCCTTACTGGTCAATATCGATTGATATTTTAATCCGCCCCGCCCATTAAATATATTATATTTGCAGAAAAGAAAAATCGCACAGTTTTTAATAAAAGCCCCGCCCCTTGGTCATCTTCTTGCTCATTATTGGGTGACATCACCTCGTTCGATGTGATTGGTGGATGGTTTAATCTGCCCCGCCCACCAAGTTGGTACCTGGCTCTGGGGGAAAAAATGAAGTAAATCGAAAAGGATCAACAAAGTTTTAACCGGGATTCTTTCTTTTAGGGCAAAAATGGTAGGTTTTATTAAATGATCAATATCCATGTCGAAGTGATTAGACAATCGATCATATTGGTTGTATAGTAATGACCCAGAAAGCTAGCAATGATGCTAATAGCTAGCATTAGCTCCGAGTCGGTAGCTAGTTGTTTTTAGCTCTAATGCTAGTTAGCTTTGCGCTCGTGGCAGCTGTGATGACCTGAGTGTCTGGTTATAAAAGTGAATAAAGATGTTATAAGCGTTATTATCTCATTTGTAGTCGCTACATAGTCGCGTATTTATGCTTGGAGCCGATTGTATTTTCTGTAAAGTCAGCAGCACACTTAGCGTGTTAGCTCGCAAGCTAGAGTAGCTGTCACTGTTCATTAATAGCTTTAATATTGTTGTTTTTCAGCAGGTTGATTTTTAATCGTAACGGAAAGTAAACAGAAACGATTTACGTGTCACGGATTTTTTTACACTTTGTTTTCTGTGCAGAACTTACAATGTTGGATTTTAAAAAAAAGTTATTTAATAATAGGCTTCAGTTGTGCCTAGCTGTTTCACAGTAAATATAAGTGATTCCCCAGATGTCAAAAGCACAGGAATTTAACTTGGCAGGTGTAATGAGATAATATGCAAAGAGACAAGTGATGTTTAGAGATTAAATCCAATCCAACAAACACAATAAAGACAATCACATTGTCACAGTCACATGGCTACGTGAAGGCTAGGTCAGGTAGACTTGTGTGACAGAAGGCTTGATGAGAAGAGGAGCGTGGTCCTGGTTCAGTCTTCAGTCCATCTTTCGTCTTGATTCAGTTAATTTCATCTGGTGTGAACGCTGTAATCGCACTTGGATGCGGATCAAACAACCCCACTGAGACCACAAGAACAGGTGGTCTGGATTCAACTCCCCTTGTGTGTTCCCCTTGGAGAGAAAGCATACCAAACCAAAACCGGACAAATGTAACAAATGTAGAATCATGATGGACCTTCGGATATAATTTTCAACTGAAGTTCAGTAGGATTATATACACCATGTCCTGTATTGTCTTGCTATGCATCTTCCAGTCCGTCAACACGTTGATTTTCAGCTGTCACTGTGCTTTTTCTTCTTCTTCTTCTTCTCTTTTCTGGTTAACAGAGGTTTGAATCCAGTAGGCTGCATTACCACCAAATTCTCTCTCGTTTTACCGGCCTTTGAATGCCAGCCTTCCTTAAAACATCTAATTAATCCTTTTCTGATCTTGTCTTGACTTGTTCTTTGTCTTGAACTTTTCATCTTTTTTATCCAATACTTCCACACACACACTATCTTTTCACCACTCTTCCTCTCAGTACCCCTCAGCATCTAGTTAAAGTTCTGCAGGTTGCATCACCGCCACCTATAGATCTCTCTACTCAGGTTCTCTGTACTTTAAAGCCACCTTTCCAGTCCAGTCTTTCTTAAAAATAGCATTAAATGCTTCCATCTCTGACCAGTGACTCCCCATTCTAAAAGACTCTTAACATTGCTTTCTAATCTCCCTATGATCTACAATCTTTATTATTTTCCTTAAAACGTTAAATGCAAGCAATTTAATAAACAATCAACATGGCGATGGACAAGCCACATAGATTAACCTCCATCATGAAATTGTCTCTCCCATGTCACACAAATATGCAGTATTCCCCAACACAGGATCCTCTTCTTGTATTTCCTTTTTTGTTCCTGCATCAGACACACCTGGGCTGCGCTTCCCAAAAGCATCGTAAGCCTAAGTAGTTCGTAAAAATGATCGTACGAATGATCTTAATATTACGGTCCGTTTCCCAAAACCATCGTAACTTAAGTAGCACTTGAAAATCTTCGT
>JAOTQY010000024.1:4126057-4143918 GCA_026413445.1 Dolichallabes microphthalmus | reverse complement strand
AGGGCTATGTGCAACTTTGTTAAGTGCATGTTTGGGAAACGCACGTGAAACAATAACGAACGTTCGCAAAATGACTCATAGAAAACACTCTTAAGCGCTAAGATCAGTCGTTATCGGGAAACCGGGCCCTGATCACTAAGTGGAGAGGACGTTTTTGTGTGGTTCGAAGTGTTGCATTTTAGTATGCTTGATTTTTCCAAGTGTGTGGAAAAAAAAAAAACTAAACAAGGAACGCTACAAGATTACAAACTGAAAGATAATCAGTTGTGCTAAAAGTTTGCATACCTTGGGAGAATTTGCAAGGTGTGTACCTGTGAGAAGGCAAAACACATTTGTTGTATTTCTCATACGACTCAAGTTCATATGTAAGGCATAAGTGACAATCATCAAACAAAGCATGATAATAAAGAAAATGAGGAAATAATCCCTGTTCAAAAGTTTGCATACCTTTTAGTTCTTAATATCATGTATTGCCTTCTTTAGCATCAATGATGGCATGCAGTTTTTTTTGTTTTTTTTATATTATTGTGCATGAGGTCCTTAATTCTCTCAGGTTGTATAGCTGCCCATTCTTAGCAAAATGCTTTGCATTGAATGAACATTTGAGATCACATTTGTTTCTGGCAGTAGTGGGTGAAATCTTTCTAGGTCTACTTGACAGTGGCTTAGTATCAACGGGCCTTCTTATTTTCTATTTTTCAGTGTTGAAATATCTTTTTATATCTTTTTTTTTTGTGCTTTATAAAATTAAACTACTTTATTACACACGTCCCTTGGCAGTTCTTTTGTCTTCCTCATGGTGCAGTATTCAGCCAACTGCATCACATCATGAGCTGAGAAACTCACTGACAATTTATGCACCTTACTATCCCTTTAATAGCCATTTAAACTATTCTGCTCTTCTAGAACCACCTGCCTTAGGATTTTACATGATTTGTGTTTTGAGATCCTTTTCAGCTCAACATGGTTATAAAAAGTTAAGACTTATGTTTTTTGAGTTAATGTAGCCGTTCTCCTTTGATCTTACTCAACAATGTTTTTGTGCCAGCAGATTTTTTTTTTCATGCCGTACTGTGTAAACTCTAGAGGATGGTGTGTGTGTTTGTAAATCAGCCTAGGTCTTACTCAATTATTTTTCTTTGTGATACATAAAACTCAGATTTCGCTCACTCATACTCACAGAGAAATGCTTTTATGAAGAACATGGCTGTGTGATTGAGTTGAAGCTGGCATACATAATACTCCTTTGCCCACTGCTGGAAGGTAAGTTAGTTTGTTTAAACACTATTTTAGACTTGGTACACATTTGTGCGTTATGGAAATGCTTCTGTAGATGTGTGTAGTTTTGTATTTCATTAGGAATGTTATCTTTAGGCTGCAGTGCGTGCCACAATGCCAGAAATCATACAGAATCAACCAGAAACTACTCAAAAACCAACTCGGTAAGGGTATACCCAGAATCTTTTATAGAAGCTTTTTAAAACTGTACATTTTGTGTTCATTCTGTTAGATCTTTATAAAAGTCAAACGGTTCATAACAGTTCTTTATTTAATAATGTATTGCAGTGACTGCACATCCATTCCTCAGTTTCTCTGACAGGTCACCTTTAGTGATCTGTAATAAAACTTTTCTTAACTGATTGCTGTGGTCTCATCAGCATATCCACAACCCCGTCCACTGGGCACAAGAGCGCCATGAATGTTTTGAAAAACAAGTATGCATTGTGAATTGTTGGATTCTGTTGCAGGACTAATTGTATTTGTTTTGTTCAATGTCAGGAAGAAAAAAAACAAAGAGACGCACAATGCAGGTAAGAGCGCAGGAAAAATAATTGCATTTTTACTTGTAATATGCAATATAGTGATTTCCAATACATATTCTCCTTCTATTTTTTTTAACACACATTAAAAACATAGGATTGGCAAATTCTGACAAATATCACTAAACGGGACTGTCTGCAGTTCTTTTGAACTTTATGGTTGTTTATTTGTTTCCAATTTTTAACATTCATTTAAACACCCATGTGTGATTTAGTCGAAAGACACCGCAAAGAGAAGATCAATGCCGGTATCCAACGAATCGGAGATCTCTTGCCTTGCTCTCAAGCCTTAAAACAGGTAACACACAATGCAACCTAAGCAACATAATCATGTAATAAATGGTAATAAAACTAAGAGTTGCTTAATTTTTTTTCTAGAGTAAGAATATGATTCTAGGGGAAGCCTTTCGTTATATCACTGAGCTGAAGCAACGGAATGATGAAATGCTGCTCAATGGAGGAGACAAAGTACAAGGTAAGATCTTTTATCTGCTTTACTTGGCAGGATGTAAACTATGACTTAAGGTTTCCAGCAATTTGAAGCTCTAGACTGGTGTAATAGTTTAGTCTTTGTTCTGTTTTTGACGGATTTTGGTTTTGAATCCGAACAATGGCATAATTGTGAGTAATTGGAAGTCCAAAAGAATATGAACAGGAGGCAGGAGGCATTCCTCTTCTCCATTTTTAAAAAGCCTAGTCAATTGTAGGTATCTGTGAGAACGTGTATGTGGACAAGAGGAGTTTCCCAGTTGAAAAATCTTGCTTAATTGAGATATGTTAGTGTTAGTGATGTAAATTGTGTTCTTTAAACATCTTTATTGACCATTTCTCTGCAGCGGATGAGATAAAACGCTTACGGCAGCAGGTGGAGGACTTACGAAAGGAAAGTGGTCATTACATTGAGCTCCTCAAAGCAAATGGGATCAACTTTCTGGATGACCCCACTATTCACTGGAAGGGCAAACAGCGCTGTGCTAAAGTAGCCAAAATAACACCAACTCACTTGATGTCAAAGGGAATAATTGTTTATTCCAATGAGAATTTGGTTTGTTCAGCAAGTAAATTGTCTGATCCTTCAAATCCTGTTTCTCACCTGGATAAACAGCCAGTAAATGCTTTAGCCATTCAACCATCTTGCAATGTTCAAATGGGTCCAAGTCAAGCACTCCCAAATGGAACACAGATCAGTGAATTAACGGTCCCCTCTACAGCATCTTCACACATTCCATTAGCGACTATTATTCCTGCTGTATCCAAGCCCTGTCTTACAGTGGTGGAGCAATATGCTGCTGTGGCACCTGTTGCTCCAAAATTGCCCCCTCCTGGGAATTATGTTGCTTTTCAAGGCATATGTCCAAAGCTTGCAGTCACTGCTCCTAGTCTGCAACAAACTCAGCCAGCAAAGCCTACACCAACTCTAGCGTCTTCCACCAGTTGCACAATGCCTGTCCAGCTTCAGCCTGTTTTTAGCCTGTCGTCCTTGCCTCAAACCGTGGTCAGTAGCACACATGTTTCCGATGCTCCTTCAGTGTTGCTGCAGGATACTGAAAGCATGTCTTTTGCTCAAACGTTACCAGGCAACTCTGCTCATCTTAGGACCAGTGCAGCTAGCAGTACACAGACCACATGGACAACACTACAGCTTACTGGGAACACGGTACAGCCTGTCTGTCGAGCTTTGGCCACAGAAGCCAGTAGCTCTGGGCATAATATTCCCCAACTTTCAGTATGTCCTGTTGTTGCAAATCCCCAGGCCCATCCTGTTCCTCTCCAAGTGCAAACGCAAGTTCCTATGCAACTGCAAAGCCCCAAACCAGCATGCATCCCTGTTCGGCCTAATCTTCCCCAGTTGTTACCAGCTGTGCTTACCAGTCCTCAAACACCCATTGTTACTCAGGCATCACTTTTATCCCAGTCTCCTGTGGTCCTTCATCAACCACCTGTTGTACCCCAGACAGGCTTAATAACTCAGTCACAAACTGTTGTAGCTCAAACCACAATTTTACCCAAACCCGTCCCTCCATCAACTCAGTCCCACACATACCCAGCCATACAACAGAAGTCTCAAATTCATCATGCCATGCCACCTCAGCATGAACTACAAGCCACTATTCCATCTAATTCTCCAGCCCAGCCAGCTATAATACCCCAGTCCCAGTCTGCCACTGTGCCTCCTGTTCAGCAAACAATTGTGCCCCAGACTCAAGCCGCCACACTGCCAGTACTTCAGACAATGCAGGTTGTGCAAATGAATGCAGATGGTACCCCAGTAATTGGAACATCCCTGCCACAAAATAATTCAAATGTTGTTATTTTGCAGCAGGCCAATACCTGTCCAAGCTCAAAAGTAATTAGAGACGATGTTACCAATCAGGCGACATGCCAGCACATTGTTATAATCCAGACACCAACAATGTCACCTACTCAACAGAACCATCAAACTAACATTATGCCAGCAGCAGTTTCCACTTTGGCAAATCAAATAACCACATCCACCAACCCCTGTCCCACTACTGCTCAAGCTAAACAACTGGTTCATATCCTTCCACGTCCTTCAGCCCAGGTTCAGACACAGGCACCCCAGACTATCACTGTGAATGGACAGGTTTACGTTTTACAATCGGTGAAATCAGCAGACACTGGCAACTCTCAGGTTAGCCAAAGTCCTACACAAATCATTCAGCCCACCTGTGAGGAACCCAATGCAAATGTCGCATTGAATTGTTTGGGTGCCCTCACTAGCCTTAGCCAGAGCATTTCACAAGTCTCCAATCAAAGCATTTCACAGGTCTCCAATCAAAGCAATGTACAACTGCAAATTACTCCACCTTCAGACACTACAGTACAGTCTTCTCTATCTAAGCTGGTTTCAGGAATCAGTACATCCACCGAGACTGCTCTACACACTGTTGTTGCTGCATCAACATCAGTAAGTTCTGCAGTTAGCATTCTGCCAAAAAAGACTAATGTCCTGTCTGTAAATCAATCCAAACAGGTGCCAGTTAAAAGGGCCAGACCAGTCAAGAGAAAAGAACCAATCAAAAGAAGTACATGCCGAATTTCAGCAAAGCCAGCAAATAGTACATCATCTCAGTCAAATGTTGCGCAAGGACATTCATCCTCTATAACAGATGCTCAGTTTATGAATTCTGCCAGTGAGGATATGAGCCTGAAAAGCAGTACTGTAAATACATCCGTGGTCATCAGTGTTTCTTCAACATGCAATACTTCTACAGCCATTTGTGTTAGTTCAAGTAGTAAATCACTGCAGAATCCTGCCCAATCCACAAATACAAGTGTTGGTTCCCTAGTCAATGATGAAGTAGCAAAGAGTCAGGAACAAAGTGTTAATGCAACTCCACCATCTTACAATAAAATGGTTAGTACCCTTAATACTGTAACTTCCCTTGACGTAAGCACTGTAGTTCATCCCAGCAGTGAACCTGTTTTAACCAATAATATTGACCTTGAACAAAATGAATCAACAAGTAGTGTTCTCTCTTCTCAGTGTAGCACATTGAAGAGAGCTTCCACGAAATCAACAATAAATGAGAACTCCCTATCCAGTGCACTTATTTCTCAAGAAAAATCAACAGTCAAACATTCTTCTATGAGCTGCATGCAAACAGAATCAAGCCCTGTTTTAGTTCAGAGCAAAACCATGCTCACAACAGTCAGTTCCTCAGAAAGTAACGTGAAGCTTTCATCTGTTGAAACCACACCTCAGCAACCCCAGAGCACACCTTCAGGCACAAGTGCTGATTCAACAAAGAGTCTAGAAACAGGATCCCTCTTAAAGAAGGTTCCACAGGTTCAAACAGAACCTGCAGTAGTAGTTAAACCAGCAGACACTTCACATATGCAGACATCTTTTGCTTTGCAATCCACTTCGTCAACTTGTTCAGATACAGCAGCACCGGTTCTACACCAGGAATCCAGGAATTTGAACACATTGAACAAGCTTCTTAAACATTCAGAGGTTAACATGTCTGTGACAACTGCTAATCAGATTCATCCTGTTAGTAACAAACTTGGTCAGTCAAATTCAAGCAAAGAAATGAACAGAAGTGAAAATTCAAGTGTTACCACTCAGAGTATGTCTGAGGCAGACTCCTTCTTGCAAAAAGAATCTGACCTTTCACAGGAGGCATCATCAATGGGAGGTGAATCATATGATTCCTCACTAGTGCCAAATAGACAGACTGATTCACCAACAGCAGGAGCCTCAATTAACAGAGGCTTTTCAGTTGCATCACTGCTTCCAACAGGTCAGAATATTTCTGCATCTCCTAATACATTTGGTTCTTTTAGTTTCACCTCTGAGCAGGCAGAAATCTTAGCAATGGCTGCAAGGGCCATATTTGAGCAAGATAGCCCAGGAAGGAAGAGTGATGGCTGCAGTGGTGACAACCCATCAAATACAACTGCCACCAGATGGGAGCTTCCGAAAACACAGCAAACTCCCATAATCAAAGAAAGGGTCACAAGTCAACAATTAAAGCAGGCAAATCAGGGTGACATTACAGTGTCAAAGACTCCATCACTAGTTGAGGTTTCTGGAATTAGTACACCTGGTATCCGACTTCCACTCAACACAGCTTATTCTCAGTCACAAGCTAGTACTCTCACTAGTCTAAATGTTAATAATCTCATTAGGCCAAGTTCTGTCCAGTCTTACCCAGGGTCTCCAAACCTTGGTCAGCAAGTAACTGTTCCATCACCAGGGGGAGCAGCAATTCTAGTGTCTCAGACGTCATCTCAGGTTACCCAAAGCTGCTCTGGCCCAGCACAGGTTAATGAATATACGCCTTTGAAAAGTGCACTCATGAGAAGTCACATAGGTGCTGGACTATCTGAACGTCATCAAAAGGATATGCCAAAACGGTCTGCCCAAGAGGACCTAGTCCTTCCCATAAACAAGCGCTCAAAACCATGCCCAGCTGGTAGTATTGCACGGCTAGATGTTAAGGGGACAGATCATGTCCAAGCCATGTCTGGACAATTGCCCCCAAATTCCTCATCGGTAATGACTGGGAACCATTCTGATGGAGGAGGTGCCCTGTTTTCAGGAAACAGTTTTATGACCACCGCGCTTCGCCCATCTGAAGGACACTGCCCTCCTCAACTGGCACCACATGAACAAAATCAGTCGAGTGTGCTGCACCTACAACAAGGACATATACAGCATGGCACACCACAGTCCGGACAGATAGTTGGAGGAAGCCATTACCTCAAGCATCAACACCACCAAGAACAGCAAAGGCACCTCTACCAACTTCAGCATCACCTTACACAACCAGACACCCAGATACACAATATTCAACAGAGGACTCTTCTACAGGATCAGAACGTCCATAAAAAGAGAGTTGTGCGAGGTGGTCAGACAGGACCTCCTGTTAATTTGCAGAAGCAGCATCACTTGGAGAAGAATGGTGTACAGCACCAACCACCGCAGCAACAATCCCAGCAGCACCAACAGCAAACACAGCAGCACCAACAATCCCAGCAGCACCAACATCAGCAGCAGCCACAACACCAACAACAAAAAACACAGCAGCTTCAACAGCAGCAACAAATGCAGCAACAAGGTTCACATTCGAGGCATCAACACCTTCAGCAACAACTTCAGCAGCAACACTTTAGTAGACAGGAAAAGAATTGTGAGGGTCAACAAGCAGGCCCCAGGGCTCATCAGAACAACCATTTGAGTCAGCAAGATCGCCAACCAGGGCAGGATCATGGAGCCATGCAAAGGTTAATGGGTTCTCGCACTTTAGAGCAGCAGTTAACTTCACAGGCTAATAATCCTGTTTCTCGCTCTTCAGACCATGCTTGTACTCCATCACGACAGGAGCGTCATCGACTGTCTAGTTATTCTGCTGAGGCACTCATTGGTAAGGCATCAACTGCTGGTGATCAACGTATGGGACTTCATACATTACAGAATTCTCGTGGCAATTCACAGGATCAGTCTGAATTACAAGGTTATGTTGATTCCTCACATGGAAAAGGAAATATTAGTCATAATCCTCAAGGCAGACTAGCCCAGGAACACTCGGGGGCTCCAGACATTCAGCGGATATCAGAGAGGTTACCTTTCAAGACTCTTGGTAATGGGCCTCAAGTAAGCAACTTTGAAGTGCAAGTGTCTCACAGTGGAGATATGACCAGTAAATCCGTGGGTCCAACTCAGAGGGGTCCTCAGCCACAAACTGGATTCAGGATGGGAACTGGTTCCTCTGCTGATGGACGTAGTCGTGGTATCTACGGGACACATCCTTCAGCACAGCCACTACAAGCTGGAGCAGGGTTGCCACGTGAGCAGGACTCATGCCATCAGAACTTTATGCAAAGTCTGTTGGCTCCACATCTTCCTGAACAAACTGGACACCAGAGAGCTGCACAAGGCTGTCCCACAGTGAGTATAGAATATAACTGTGTGCCTGGAGTTTCTTCTGGAGAACTTCAAGCTAAAGTCTCAAGCCCTAATCTGCACCCTACACAGACAGGTCCTCCCATGCATCTTGGAGACAACAATAAAGGACACATTTCTCAGGTTAGTGCAAATTTACATGGTTCATCTGTAAGATCAGTTCTGCCCCATCCTCCATCAACACCGCACAGTAGCTCCGATACAGGCCGCGCTCAGGGTTCTTCCAGGTCACTTTCTGCTGTCAGTCAGCGAGCCCATCATATTGGACCAGATCCACAAATTTCAAAAATCCGCCCAGGAGATCGACCAAGGTCTGGCAACTTGAGACCTGTGAACACCTTTGAGACTGAAAGTCCATTGTCGCTTCCGTCAGGTGGTGGAGTGCTGCTTGGACGGCCACAGACTGGTGAATCTCGGCGCAGGAGTATTGTGCGCTTTATGCCGGATGGTGCACAGGTCAGTGGTGATGGCAACTTGGTTTCAGATCAGCATCTCACCCAGAACTTTGGCTTTCCCTTTATTGAAGGAGGTATGAACCCTCCACCACCAATTAATGCAAATGCATCTTTTATTCCCCCAGTCACCCAGCCTAATGCCTCACGCACCCCTGCCCTCCTTCCTGTAGAGCCTCAGAACACTCTCCCTTCTTTCTACCCCTCGTATTCACCTGCTGCTCATCCAAGCATTCCAAACGAAATTCCTATACAGTATTTTTCCAACCAGATATTTACAAGTCCAAGTGCTGATAAGAGTAGTAGTACTCCTCTAAACAACCGCTTTGGATCTATTCTTTCTCCACCTCGTCCTGTGGGTTTTGCACAGCCGAGCTATCCACTGCTGACTGATATAACACCTATGCCTATTACAAACTCATCAGGCATTACTCCTCATTTACACAACTTTAACCTGACTTCTTTGTTCCCTGAAATAGCCTCAGCGATGCCCCCTGACGGTTCTTCAATGCCAATGTCCCCATTACTGTCGCTTGCAAATACTTCCTCCTCAGACTCTAACAAACAGTCTAATCGCCCAGCTCACAACATCAGCCACATTCTCGGTCATGATGGAACCTCTGCTGTGTAAAATTGCAGTAACAAGGATATTAAACATTGGCCTCATGTGCAGTACTATCTAAATGTAAATCACCATATCTGTTGAATGGAATTACCTTACTTTTGGGGGGGAAAAATTATTTGGCATGATATTTGTTTCTGCTATAAGCCTATGCATAGAACTTATGCCTATGCATAGAACTCTTGTAACACAAATAACACCTGAAGTGTCAATGCCTACATGACTAAAACAGTTCTCACCTGACATGATGCCACAATACATCTATCCTTTTTTGTGAATGATCATAAGGCTTCACTGATTGTGTGGATTTAAAGAACTTGGGAGTTTCCAAGTTTTCCCCCATCTCTTAAAGAGACTAAAGAGAGATTTTTTTTATTGATTAACAAAATACAAGGTAAAATATTTTTACTTATTTATGGGAAGATGTGTTTTTGTAGATATTTGTAAATATACAAATGTGGTTATTAAAATTGTTTTGTTTTATAAATTATTGTCTTTTATTGATTTGTCTGAACTTTGGGAAAATGGAAGTATATTCGTGCTAAGCAAATCTAATTGTGTTGTTTTAACCAGCAAATAATAACATAGAGAAAGTATGTATTTAAAGTTTTTTTTTTCTTATCCAATCTACTAATTTAGATGGTACAATATTTGATTTAGGACATTTTTTTAATTACAGTTAGCCATAGTAAAAAACAATACCATAGGTAAATTATGCATGAATTTCTGACTGATGCTGTTTTTCAAACTACACAGCTTTTATTAAGTGAAAAGGCATTTTACAATTTTAACAAACTGACACATCTATTTTACCAGCTTACATAGAAACCCAGAAGTACTTAACTGAATAAAGTGCATTATTTGTCTTTTGTGATGTATCACAAGCTTTCCATCTCTATCATAATATATTATTTATTATTGCCTGATATTCAAAGGACACTCAGCATTTTTTAGTTTTAATATTTTATTCATATATTGAATGTCTCTTTAATGAAGAACATTGGAGAATGCAACCAAGTAGCACTTAAAAGTTCATGCAAACTCGCTCACACTCACTCATTCTATACACCGCTAATCCTGTACATTCCAGGGTCAGCCTGGAGCCTGGACCAGGGAACTCAAGGCACGAAGTCGGGTACACGCTGGACAGGGTCCCAATTCATAGCAGAGCACACAAGCCCACACATGCTACAGGGAATTTCGAAATGCCAGTTAGCCTAATCGGCATGTCTTTAGACTGTGAGCCTGAGGTTTATCAAATCGTTGATGAAAAAAAAAAAAAAAACACGAAATGAAGCAGTGACTGTAATTTCTTCAGCTTTATTTACATGCAGTAATGCTGTATGTGACATAACCACAATAGCCAGGTACCCTTCAAAAATGAATTTTCCTTCATTTCTTTTCATGGTTCAGCACTTTGTGTGAAGGCTAATACTGATACAGTAGCATTGTCTCTTAGTACAGTCTACTGGAAACTGTACATTATATTGTTTTCAGAATTTAGGGAGATTTAAAGGAGCTAGATATAAGATTCTTCAACCATGCTTTTCATTAAAATATGAACTGTATATAAAATTGCAAAGACCATTGTGTAATTTAATTTTTAAAATATGTATGTAATGTACACCTAAAAATATTATTTGAGAAATTGATTGGAAATAGAATTAAGGTACCAAATAATTACCAAGTAACAGTGGTCTCTAACTTTGTACTGTACACCTCATTACCGCAGTCAACTATTATGAACCTCTTAGTTTATAAAAGTGGTCAAATGTCATTAGGATTAGTTAAATAGAGTAAACAAACTAGACAAACAGACAGCAACATGAGACTAGAAGTAGAAGCTTACATGTAGCTCCGTAAATCTGAATATCAGTATTTGAAGGTAGTTGTGTTCGTTCCAGGTTTCCCATGCACTTTTTAAAAACATATAGGCAATATTACTGAAGGCAGTATGTTTATACATTGCATACATTTGTTAATACTTTGTTAATAATGAAATACATATTTTTAGTGATATATCTACAAAAACATTTGAACACACTGAACCAAGAAGCTAAGCACCACCAGTAACACAGATTAAACACAGGCCCCATGTAGTGAGACTTTTTGGCAGAAACAGATTTTTTTTCTGAATAAGATATGTGGCAAATATTATACAGTGATAAATACGGTTTTAACTATTAATTTATAAGCAAGTCATGCTCAAAATCTTCAAATTAAAGCATTCTTTACAGCGTAAAGGCATGACTAATGTAATAATAGTAACATTTCCAATAGCAAAACAGCTAACATGGCTTGAACAAGGACCGTCTTTTATCCTGGTGGTGACAAAGCGAACACGGTAGACCACTTTTCTCTTTTATAAACAATCCATATATACAACATAACAGAACTATTTACATAAGCATAAATATATAAATATAGTATCTTTAATACAAAAATAAATATTGTCTCTCTTCTGTTTTTGTGTTCTTTTTGTCTTTTGTTGTTGTTTTTTTGTTTTCATTTTGTTTCCTTTTTTTTTTTCATCCGTCCTGTAATACTCGTTCCTCTAGCCGACCTTCACGCTGTATCTTGACATCTTCCTGTTGTGTTGTGACTGATGTCATCATACCATCGGCCTCTAGTGTTGGCAACAGGGACAAATCTGGAAAAAATACAACCGCCATCAGCGATAAACCAGAAATCATTGTCCGTTCATCTTGCTTTAGTGAGTGATGTGGTGGACCTAAAGCCTACGCTGGGAACACATTCAGTAGAGGGACAGCAGTCTATTCCAGGACACACATTCAGACCTACGGGAGATTCGGTACAGCTAGTTCACCTACTGGAATGTGATGATGTTCATTTACTAACCTAAACTCTGGATACTGTGGTTCCCCTGTCCTGCATGATCAGGATGATCAAGGCTCAGGAGCTCCAGAGTAGAGTCGTCTGGCTCGCAGCAGCCGTCATCTTCAACGTGACCGGGAACCCTGTAAACAGCCAACACACTACATCAGTCAAACTCTAAATTGTCTAATACTTACAATTGAAAAAGTCCTAGCATCCATTTTTCACAAATGAGCTTTTGATAAACCGACTGATTCATTACTGATTCTTACCCCACGGAGTAGGGATAACCATGAGCATGTCCATTGGAAAGTCTCTGAGGCATAAACGTGCCATTTTCCATCTCACATTCAGCATCATCCTGTAACAGAGACAGAATTTCACATGTGTGGCAAACAACTTTTATAAATATATACAGTAAATATGCTGTTAAGGTAAATTTCCTTTCTCGTGCTGCACATGCTGAATGTGTACCTGGTGTAGTCCAGGAACGTGGTGTGTGTGATTCTTCCCATTGGCCATGTACTCTCCTTTCGCTGTGTACACAGTATGGCCGGGAGTCAGGTGGGGGTCTACAGGGCAGTGCCCTACTAAAGCCATGCCCTGCATCGGCACCATGGTGTACTGGCAGGACGACAGCGGTGCGGCTACAGCTGGAAAGCACATATCTGTCGTTTGCTCTAAAATAAAAAGTTTTAACAAAGCTCAATAATCATGCAATGTTAAATATTAACATGCTTCTATTCATTACACAAAACAAAGTAACATGACCAAAAATGTCAAATATTATAACAGTTGACCTAAATAAATGATGCGCCACACTCACTCTGCTTGGCCCAGGCTCTCCATAGACAAAATGGAATGAAGGCAACGATGATGAAAACAAGGGCTCCCAGCACCACCACTCCCACTATGAGGTACGGTAAATCACTGGGGCGAGGCACAGGGTTTCCCACGTTCGGCCGGGGAGACGAAGTCTCTGGAGTTGTGTGCTTCTGATTGGGGCGGGCTGGAAGTCCAAATAAAACTCTTTAGAAACAAGCAGCAATACTGTAGGACAATCGCGCAAGCCTGTGTGTTTCTGTGTGCACATGTGGGCATTAGAAACTCGCCTTTTGTTTCTAAGATGACCACGTTGCCAAACTCGCTCACGCCTCCCTCATTAAAGCACTGCATCTTAATGTCGTATGCTGTTTCAGGTTGCAGGCTGGTAATAGCGTGCCAGTATCGATCTCCTAAAAAAAAAAAACACAGGAAGCTATTAACCCCAGGAACATGCCACACTGCCAGCTAACATGAGCGTCCGGTCTTTTCTTATGACTTACCCTCTACAACATCTCTCTTATAGTCACTGTCGTTATCGCTGTCCGTGGGTCGGTAATAGATGTAGAAGCCGTAGATGGGGGTGTTATTCACTGGTGTGTACTGAGGAGAGAAAAGGCATTTTCTTTAGTAACTGATGCCGACTGATTTGCGGAGAAATGTCCTTACTGGTCCAGTCAGGTTAAAGTCATGCCATTAAAAATGTAATGATTTAATATATAGTACAGTATATATACAGTTAAGCTGACATTTCTTTGTGTCATGTCTCAAGGTCTGACTAAAACTAAAACATGTGAATTTTTATGTGAGAATTAATGTTTTTCTTTATTTTTATTTTTTTTCACTCACAGTCCACTTAAGAATGATAGTGGTCTCATTGATGGCTTCAGAGTAGGTGATGTAAGGGCCATCGACGGGCCGGGGGTTGGTCTGGTTGCTACCCATCACCGTGTAGGCTTTGGATGGTGCACTCGGTGGACTCGCTCCCAAGACATTCACAGCCAAAACACGGAACTTATATGAGGTTCCTGAAAAGCGTAAAAAAAAAAAAAGCAAAAATCTGTTAAAGTCACAGGTCTTGATTTTTAAAAAATGATGCTTTTAGCTAGAGCAAGTCACCTCACAATTTTTGCAGACACGGACCCCTTTAACAGTAAAATGAATTCCACAGACATTCACACACCCAGACCTTTTCTAATAAGCAGTATCCGTATTCAGATTTGTTCTTATTATCTAACCGTGTATAACAATATTCTGGGTATTTAGAGCTTTAGGGCTTCTTATTTCTAGGTCTTAGTTTCCTTAGTTGACACTGAGTATAAGACTATGTGTTTTAAATTAAGAAAGGTTGCACTCTGTTTACGTGGTCGATTCGAATAAACTAATAACTTCACGAGCTACAAGAAGGGATCTCCCTTCACTGTAATACATTTTCAAAAGCACACCTTTCCTGTAGCTCCACTTCTCAGAATCAATATAAGTACCACTGATCTAGAGCTTTAAATAAACTTCTTTTTTTTTTTAATGACACTGCTCTTAAGCATTCAGAATCTAGAAATCTAATGTAAATTATGGTCAATGATCAAAAGAAGGCTGCAGCACACCTTTCTCCAGGCCTTTGATCTGTACAGACAGGCGCGATGGAGAGATGTTGTCCTCCGCTACCTCCCACTCGCTCCCGGCTCCTCCGTCCTTCCTCAGTTTCTTAAACTCGACCCGAAAGCACTGAATGGGGAAACCTCTGTTTCCTCTGGGGATCCAGGTCACGTATGCTGAAGTTTCTGATGCTGTGGTTACCGTCGGTCTGTCTGGAGCTTCAGGGGCTACGAGCGAATAAATAGCGAATTAAACATAAGTACAAATCCACAGCACTGCGCTTATGCATGCAAATGTTATGTAATCAGACAAACATACATACATGAACGTTTAGACACATACACCAACACACACTTACTGTTGTCCTTAATTTGAGATAGGATTGAAAAGAGGCCAAGAGACAGAGAACCGGAGTTAGTACAAAACAGACATGTTGGTTATTGTTAGAAGAACTTAGCGTAGGAAAAAAGAAGATAAAAGCATTACTTCTGAAAGTGGAAATGTGTTTAAGTGGGGTACTTACGAGACAGATGTGGTGGTGACACTGGTGGTTTTGGTCGGTCATTTGGTCCACCTACTGTCTTGCGTCCTAGAACAAAACAGAAATGTTAAACACTGATATAATGATAGGTGATCTCACATGATTTTGTCTGAGATCAGTGAACCTGCAGTACCTTTACCAGTTCTGAAGGTCATCATGGCAGGCTGTCCCAACCCTGCACAGTTCCTCGCTGACATCTCAACTTCATACAGACTGGCCGGCTGCAGTTTGGCCAGAATTAGCTTTTTCTCCAAACCAGATATGTTCTTTATGGTCCACTCACCGAGGGAGTCTCCAGCCTGAGGAAAAGGGCAAGACAGGAAATAGGAGTTAACCAACACAGGTATTTTTGCATTTCTATATGGTGTTGCTGATCTGTCAGTGGACCAAAATTGTTTTTAGAAAAAATTTGAAAAGAGCAAGTTATAAATCATACATAGCCACTTTTTAAGGACAGGCAAATACTCTAGTTTTTCAAGTCATCACAGTCCATCATAGTGTTAGCTCATAAATTCAAGGGTTCACCTAAATAAAGGTACTGTAAAATTCTTTTACCTTTCTGTACTTGACAACATATTCCAGTACGGGCGCCCCACCATCGTGCCGAGGCTCCCAGATGAGCTCATAATAGTCGGCTGTGCCTGTACGCGGCTGGCTGAGGATGACTGGAGCCTCGGCCGGCGACACGTTGCCCGGGATCTCTGAGCAGTCTACGAAAAGATCTGTGCTGGGTGCCACGGGCCGAGCAGGAGATAGCTCTCGCAAAACCTGGTCAGGGCTCATTGGCCGAATGAGTGGCAGCCGACCTGGCCGCGAGGGAGCTGGAAGTGGTAAAAATATCAAAAGTGGTGATCATAATGCTGTAAAGAGGAAGAACAGATACAAAAGCAAATAGCACAACATTTCTTTACTCAGACTTATTGAACGTACCAGAAGGCACAGTGACGAGACGTGTAGCAGCCTGGGCTCCACCCACCCAATTCTCAGCCATGCACTGATAGACTCCATCATCCTGAGGGCCCACACTGAAGACACGCAGCATGTGTGAGGAGGTGAGGCGATGACGTGATGATGAAGTGATGGGTTGAGCGTTATGGAGCCAAACCACACTGGGTGTTGGATTTCCCCGAACCTGACAGCTGAACTTCACTGTGTCACCCCACGCTGGTTCCTGCTGCAGCAGCTCCACCCGCACCTGAGGGGGCTCTAAAAGAGAGGAGACAGGAAAGTAATTAGGCTGTGTGAGGGAGCTGCGGTATATAGCATGTGAGTCTTACTAAAATGCCATAGATCTATGTCGGAAATTGTGTCGTTGTATGTGAATGTGATTCTCTGACTTTCTAGCTCCCTTTCTCGCTTCCACAAATTCCCCGCCTCTCTTACTCTCTCAATGTCTCTCTCTGTTGTTCTTGCACTTGATGGTTGGCTGCTAATAAAACAGCAAGCGCTCATTAAGGCAGCAGGAGACCAGGTTTAATCAATCACATCTGGCATGAGACAAGCCCACAAAAGCATGCTCTGTCTCAGCTACTCCAGTTTTGCCCACACACACACACACACACACATATATACACTGCTCTCAGCTTTCAAAAAAGCATAAGTTATTAAACAAATACAACATGCTTTCCAGGAGAAACACTAATCCGTACTGCTTAAATGTCTGCCAAAGTATAATGACCCGCATGACCTGAGCACTCACCGATCACTTGGACTTCGTAGAGGATGGTGGCTGTGCCAGGAGAGCCCATGCCATTGTGGGCGTGGCAGGCATACTTGCCCGAGTCTTCGTCACTCACTGCGTCGATCAGCAGGTTGCTGAGCAGGAACCGAGTATTGTTTTGAGGGCTTAGTTCTCGACCGTCTTTCGCCCAGGTGACCTGAGGGGTTGGAGAGCCGCTGGCTACACACTCCAGAACCAGCCTGTGGCCTTTAAGCACCGTCATGGAGCGGGATGCTGGTGGGTAGATGATCCTCGCTGCCTCGGATGTCGAACCTGCACAAAAGCCACACGGCTTGGCTTAGTGACCAGAGCTGCTGAGAGTCTGACTCGGTTTTTCCATGAATACACATTACAATATAATTTGTGCAACTTTTACACTTGTTTATTTGTGTGTGTACTCACGGCGGATGCGCAGACGGTCAGTGGAGGTGGAGGTCTTGATCTCCTGAGTGACCGGATTGTAGGCAGCACATTTGTACGGCCCTTCGTCATCCTGGGTGGCGTTTGCGATCTGCAGGTTCCCTGATGGCATGATGAGGTAATTCCCTATAGTGACAGACAGGGGGCAGAGGGTATCAGTAAACACAAGCAAACTGCATCAAAGGCTGTTCGGGCTACAAAGTCTCAAGGTTATCTGATAGCAGATGAAAAAGCTGAGGGGATCAAAAAACAAACTAGCACTTGAAAAATGTGTGATAAAAGATAAACAATTTAGCAAAAATGAGTATTGGAAATAGAGCCCCTATACTCTTTTTTATTTTTACAGTTTTACATTTAGCCAGATTTACTGTTAGATAGTATCCAGATGCTTGTCGGATCAAACATAATTTACAATAAGTCACTAAAATTACAAATATAAATAAAAGTCAGTTGTAAAATTTTTTTTTAAATGCTAATGCTTATTTTTAAAAAAAGAACCTAAATAAAAACTTAAAGAAAAATGGAATAATGCCTTAAACGTATGCTGTGCTTAATAACTTTCTGTGTGGCATTATATTGAGTGACATTATATTCAGTGAC
>JAOTQY010000024.1:4114893-4124893 GCA_026413445.1 Dolichallabes microphthalmus | reverse complement strand
CTCTGATCGGGTCCAGCTCCACCTCCTGTACCATCTGTACCATTGTAAAGTCAAAAAAAAAAAAAAAAAAAAAACACAAAGTGGCTCGTCACAATTCAGTGGAGCAATAAAGAGTAAACCAAGCATTAGAACCCGGTGAAGGAACCTCATTAATCCTGTTGCCTGTCCTCGTGACCTCAATCTTTCTACCAAACAGCTTGAGGTAAGAACAGGAACACAGACAGAGCGCTCGATGCGAAACGGTGTCACTCTGCCCCAATTAAGCCCCGCCTCCACAGAAAAATAAAATGTAAACAATTTGGAATTGCAACTATTATATAAAGCTGGACATGATTTAAAAGCACATCAAAGAGTTTCAAATAATGTAAAACATAAAAAAAAACACTGTTACGTATAACGCTAATAACCAAATAATTTGTCATTTTTTTCTTCAGGGCGTCCTTTATGCTTCACTGATTTAATTATAATAATGATGAGAATGTTTTTTTTTTTTAATATGTAATTTATATAATCTTTATGGTGAATCTTAAAGTAAAAAGAGAGAGAGAGAGAGAGAGAGAGAGATGCAACACTCCTTCACTGCAGGAAAATCTCATTAATGATAATCTTACACCACAGTGCCCTCTGCTGGTGACTACAAACCACTGCATTAAAATATGTGTCAAGAAATTGTGTGAAGTGCTTCATAAAAAAATGAATACTGTAAATAAAAAATATATACATTTTAGACATTATAACACGTACCAGACATTCTAAGTCAAATCAAAGTGTATAAAATGCCACACCGGTTAATTCCTAAATAATAAACATAAATTCCTTGCTTTTTTTTATTTAAAAGTCTACCAGCTCATTAACGTGAAGCGTGAGTTACCTTCATGCTACAGGCGAGCTCCATGAGTTTCTTGGCGTTCTCTTCGGAGCGGTACCGTTTGGGGACGGGCACACGGAAAAACTTCAGTGCTCCCTCGAAGTCGGCCTGCAGAAGGTCGTCCTTCGAAGTCTGTAGGAAAGAAAAAGACAAGTTAGACAAGTTACTCTTGAATAAAAAATTTTAATGATACTGCTGCTAAATTACAAAAGTAAAGCCAGATAATGTCCAAAATACACTAACTTAAAACAGAAAAAAAAAATATTCGTATTCCAAACGACAGCAACAAAAAAAAATACACCTTAAAAAATTGAAAGCAGTGACCAAAGAAGGAAAATGAAAGATGTCAGGACCACCAGGGGGCGCCATAAATTCTGTAAAAGCTCCAACAGCATGGAGAACTCACTAACAGAAAGCCACAGCTGCCAGAGGGTTACATACCAGGCACGGCATGAGAGAAAGATTTACAGATGACAAATAATTTGAGAAAATATTTAAACAAAAGTATCCCCAAGTTTCAACTTATTCCTGATAAGTGACTTATCAGGCGATTGAATGATAGGAGGAGGGCAGATAAAAGAACTGGCATTCCAGCAAAATCATGTTCTCGAGATGAGATGAGACGAGACGAGACTGGTGATAGAGTGAGGTAGAAAGAACTGAAGGAAAGTCACAGAGATTTTGAAGTCTTTAGTACCTTTGGATGTTTCGAGCCACTCCTGCTTGATGCTGTAGCGGACCTGTGCCTGGGGCTGGCTCTCTGGGAGATGACACTCGATCACTGCTGTGTTCCCTTCATCCACCTCGATCTCTTGCTGGTCATCAGGTTCAAAGTCTCGCAGTTCTAAACACACACACGCAATCATCAGGCCACTAAACCCAAACACAATTATATCCAGGACAGTACAGAAACATTGACAAATTAGTAAAAATGGACAAATATAAGGAGCACTGCAGGGAAAAAACAGTCAACATGAAGTTAACATGAAGTAATTGAAGTTACCGTGATGTGATTAGCTGGTGCTGCATTTTTGCTTTGCAGTAGTGCACAGTTTATAGCAACACTCATCATCATCATCATGATCATTACGAACGAGAAATCCAGTGTTACATTCGTAGACAGACGTCCCACAATGCACTGCGGCTATATTCCTAGAGTTATGTTCTCTAAGCAGGAACGTGTCATTTGGAGCTTTTTGTAGGATATCAAATGTACAGACGCATCATAGTCTTACAACACAGAGCCTGAAAGTCTGCCTCGCTCTGACCTCTCGTTCGCCCACGAGCTAAAATGAGGTCAGAGGTCGAAGGTGCCCTTCCTCTTGAGTTTCAGCAAAAGAAAACCTGCATGGACTGCAATGCAATATGACCAATTCTGTGTGTGTGTGTGTGTGTCAACGGCTATGTTTACACAAACAATATTTCTTTAATCCGATTAAAATGATTCTGATTAGAGATTTCGACTTAAGTGTTTACATGGACGCTGATCTGACAAAAATGTGTTTACATGCTCAAAGCATTTCATCAGAATATTATTTACAATAAAATTATTTTTGACATGCATGAAGTGGTTCTGCCCACTTTGAAGTGTTTAATCTGCTGGGAATAAAACAAATAGATGTAGTAACTAACTCTGAGGTTAGGTTAAGCTTCCCATGTTTGTTGATAAATCCCACCTTCTGTGTTATAATTGGTTACAAGAATTCAGTTTTGTCTATGATTGGTTAGACGCTTTACAACATAGGAAATTATGAGCCAATCAGAGTTCTCTGTTCTCCCCGAGTTTGCCGATCAGGGGAAAAAAGCTACATTTCCCTCTTGGAAAGTCGACCTAATGTTACCTCCATGTGGGCAAACATGCGCAGGAAGATTATATTTATTCCAACAACAGAGAAACCATCAGATCAAATGTTTACATGGATAATATTTGCTTATTGAACAGATTATAACAGGTCCACACCACACCCCTCACTCTCACTGCAATCAGGTCAGATCAGGTAAGACATCTCTAAGTGAGGTGATGCATGATGCGTTGCATTGTACTCTGATTATTACTGTAATGTAAACGCACCTCATGAGGAATAAAAATGCCCATATACCATTTTAAAACACTCGAAAATTGTTGGTTTTTCTTTTAATGAAAACAAGCCGGCTGCATCGTCCTGAACGCTTGTTTTTCATTTGGTTTTATTGCATTCTTTGGCAATTCTGAAGTCTCTCAGTCATGCTGAACGATGATGAGTCAGGGTGGAATTGTGCAAGGTTTCGAGTCCGAAACAGAACTCAAGACTGGGAGGGGGAAAAAACGGAAACAGAACTAGCCGTGGGCTCGTCTAGCCAAACCCGCTGCATAGGCTTCAGCGCAACTTCTGACTTCGATTCGTGTAAAACATAATGTATATAAGTGTGTTTAAAATGAATTAACGTGGCGGTGTTCCGAAACTTTGGTTTAATAAATTGCTAGTGCGTGTACGCACACGCACTCACACACACACACCCCATTCCAAAGCAGATGAGCATCCCAGGATGTGTTCAGACTGGGTGCAGGCTGGGGGGAGCTGGGGAAAGGCGGTGTGACGCTCCGTTTGCTAAATCAATCAGGGCCTTTTTATAGCTTCCCCCTTGCCTGCCTCCCGAATTCCACCCAGCACACCTTTAACCCCCTCCTGCACCAACCCCCACCCTCCACAACACACACACACACACACACATTCCTGCTCTCAGTACCCCTCCATGAGTAGTCTCAGGTGAACCAGACGGGTTTTGATAGAGACAGTGAGAGAGAGAAGACAAAGTACATCTGCTATTAATGGGATACTCTGGTGTTTTTCAGCCTGAGCCGAATGCAACCTCATGAGTTGCTTTGTCGACCTAGCCATGTGAACGCGACTTGAGTAAAACCCCCGACGACTGCCCTCAGACTTCCATTAGAATCGAGGTGTTTCTCAAAACAGGGGCGAATGTTGAAATAGAGTTCAAGTTATTAACGTTTTTCCCTTTAAAGTCAATTCTCGAGTGTATAGTGTAGCCGCAGAGTCACAATCAGAAGAGGGCAGACTAATGCAAAGTTGTGTGAGTGTGGAAAATGAATGCATGCATTGTGTACACTCGGAGTATGTGTGTGTGTGTGTGTGTGTGTGTGTCCTGGAGAGCCAGAGAGCAGGGGATGCTGGGAGTCACTCAGGATTAATGGTATTTATGAAAATGGATCTGCTTTGCTTCCAACTCGTCTTGGCAACGGTTTCATACACGCTGCAGGCTTTCTTAGCGTTCATCATTCTTGTGTGTGGGGAGCTATGGAGCCTGTGTGTGTGTGTGTGTGTGTGTGTCTTTGCTCTGGGCAGACTGGAATATGACATTAAAACTGACTCAGAGCGAGTAGCAACAGTCTGTATCACATCAGAGGACTGCAGGGATTCATGTGTGCCTGAACGTGTGTGTGTGTATGTGTGTGTGTGTGTGTATCGTTTCTGGGAAACCTAAAGATGAGTAGAACATATGAAGAAACTTTTGCTGCTTGTAATATCTCCCTTAGTGAATATAACTGTTGTTACTTGAGGCCAATGTCTGATAAGTAACTAAATCTAACACGTTAAACGCTACTTAATTGCACTAATTAGTGTGTGAAGTTGTTTGATTTACATTTTACGTGCTTAACTTCATACTAGCAGCTAAGACCAAATACTGACTATCTCAGCTTTGATCTCGTTAGCAACTGACCAGAGGAATTAACTATTTATGTGCTTATTCTGCGTAGAAGTTGCACAAAATGTAAAAAAAAAATAAAAAAATCACAATTTCGCTGTGGATGAAATTGCAGCTCCTGGTCGCATGAGAAGATGAAAGATTCCAGGTCGCTCGTCACTTGTGAGTTGAACACCAGAGAGGCTTGAATGTGCGATCGCAATCAGAGCTAAATTCATGGCACATTATATACCCCCGGTGGGTGTGCATGTGTGTGTGAGACAGGGTGAGAGGAGTGTGTGTTGGCTCACAGGCGAGGGAGGCTTGCTTGTCTCCAGAAGAATTCGAACGGAGAGGTTGAAATGAAACACAGCCGTCCCCCCGGTGGGAGTGAGTGCAGGCAGGATTCCTGCAGCGGCAGATACCAGGGAGAGCCAAGCTCTTTCATAGAGCAAAGACAAATGAGAAAAAAAGACCCGCAAGTGAAATATGGAGACAGGATTGTGTGTGCGCGCACACACACACACACACACACAAACAGAGAGCGCCTCCCAGAAGACTTGTTCCTCTCTCTGGATGATGGAAGAGGGGTCTTTATTAAATTAGGCTCCGGCTAAAATTCCACATCTGCAGCTCCATCAGCCAGATTCATAAGGGAGAGGGGCCTTATCACTTACATCTGATACACACACACACACACGTACACACACCTCCTCATTTTTTATGCTTCAGGAAATGGGAGTCTGTGTGTGCGAGAGAGAGAGAGAGAGAGACGGCACAGAAAGTCCAAGGAGGCAAGAAAGCAGAGGTAGAAGGAGGAAAAAAAAAAAAAGAATGAGGGGGGAAAAACAGAAAAACGGTGAAGGGGGGAGGAAGAGACAAGGGACAGAAAGTGCTCTGTGAGTGGAGCGAAATTTAACGCTCCATAAAATACTTGGAGAGGAGAAGCGAGGAAGAGAAAAGGAGATGACGGAAAGTGTTTTGGTCTCGTTCGTAGATGTCGGGTCGGAGACAAAGACCTCATCACGGCTCATCTGCATACTGGTTCCTGTCACAACTTGCTGCAGTCGCAGCGTGTACACAGTCGTAGCGTTACACATAAATACACATGTGCCCCCATACCTTCACACACATACACTCACTGCGGCGAGAAACAGAAAACTCTCCCCACACACACACACACACACACACAATCCAGAGGAATGCAGTGGAGAACTGGGAGGAGGCCCTGTACTAATGGGCCTGTGCCTCTCTACACACACACACAAAATCTGGCACGTCACCACTGTGCACAACCACCACACACTCCATCACTGTCCTACACAAGCACCAGCGCCAAACCTCGCGGAACTAAATCGGCATCGCCGCTGCTAACGTGCGCATCCACAAACACAACACGAACGCCGCGCCGCTGATCGCCATCATCTCGCCGATATCACTTTCGCCGATCGCTTGGCTGAAGTGGTTTTGTTTTGCTAGACTGAAGCCCTATTGGGATGGTGTACCAGTTTATTATGAAGAGGTGGTGTAAGGTAATTATAATCTCCGAGAGATTTTACTCTGGTCTGCGTGCACATGACTAGGGAAAACCCCAACTCGTTTATTTCCGAGTTTTAAAAAGACATGTCAGGGGTTTTAGGTATGTTATTGATTTGTATTAGTGTCGTACAATCACTCCAGTCATCCCGGCGATTTACCCAGACACCACTTCACAATTCCTACAGACGTCTAATGACAGCGTCAGGCCTCAGAAGTCGTGTACTCACTAGCTGCGGTGACGTTAGCAGGGACGCTGGCTCGCGCTCCGGCGCCGTTGCTGGCCACGCATTGGTATCGTCCCAGCGTGCCGTTAGAGAGGGAGGCGATAAACACGGCGTCTGACTGCATCACGATGCCCAGCTCGGCCTCGTCGCCGCTGGTGAACAACTCACGTCCGTTCAGACGCCAGCTGATATGTGCCTGAGCGGGTCGGGCGCTGCATCGCAGGGTCACGCTGCCACCTAGTTTCTGCACCACTGACAGCGGCTCCTCCGTGAACACCGGGACCTCGTCGTTGTCTATCCGGAAGATCAAAAGGAATACATGTGTTTAGAAATGTGTCCTAAAAGAGCGCTCAGGAACGTGTGCTGTGGGGAACTAGGTTTTTTAAAAAAAAAACTGTAGGTATGAAACTTACCGCTGAGAGCAGGAGCAACTTGGGGGCAGCACAGAAGAGCCGAACACAGAGCACAAAGCAGATGAAGCCTCCGATGCCACGCTATTCGGTCCACAATTCTCGACATCTTCCATATACCTATTCTCTATTCCGGAGAGAGAGAGAGAGAGACTATCAGCAGGATAGAAACAGACAAAAATTATCTAACGTGCATCCTAACATAATATTTCGGACAGAACTGACACGAACACATAAACCCAACACACTTACAGAGTCGGCGCTGGAGAAATGAGTAGCCTGGGAGTATCATACTGTATGCATGAGACAAAAAAATACACCCTTTTTGTTCCAAAAACTTGATGTGCCATGTTAAAAAAAGATCCACTTAATAGGAATTAATTTTCCTTTAGCTGTACTATATACAGTACACACAACTAACCTTTAAATCAGTCGCTAAACGTCAACACCGCCACACGTTGACTCCCCTCAAAAAAATCCTTCCCAATGGTGTCTGTTGCACTGATGACTTAGTAACATAGTAATCCAGTGTAAGAATATATTTAACACCTCAGTACGTCACTCTGGATAAGAGCGTCTGCCAAACGCCTCAATGTAAATGTACGTTACGACGTCGTTAGCTAAAACTTTTCGAGCCTCGTCAGGCTTTCTGGAAACCCGACACCGCGCCCTGGAGCTTTCACTCGCCTGGTGTCAGAGATAATTTATTCATCATTTGTCCACCTCTCAGAGCGTTCCAGCACTTTGGATAAAAAAATTTAAAATTTAAACGGGAAAAAAAAAAAGAAACTGTGACGGAGATTGAAGTGCTTTAATTAGGGAGTATTTACTTTCGAGTGTAGAGTGTACAACCCGTCATGCCCGCACCCTCTCGCTGTGTTTTGAGGCAGGCGCCAGGATAGCAGAGGCGAAATCTGAGCTGCCCCTCATTCAGGTGTAACTGATACAGGTAGAGGCCCGGAGAGAGGCCCAAACAGAGGCTGCATTATTCATCTCCGACACACACACACACACACACACGCAGAGAGAGAGAGAGAGAGAAGGGGGGGTGTAATGGTCAGTCTATTAACAGTTAATGCAGGAAAGAGCTTCTCTCTCTCTCGCTCGCTCACGCTTCTCTCACTGCCAAGTTTCCCGAATTCTTTCCTGTCAGGTTAAACTAACAACTTCCCGTCAGGATGAGGAGGGTGGTCCATTGCTCCCAAATTGCAAATCTCTCTCTCTCTCTCTCTCTCTCTCTCTCTCTCTCCTTCTCTCTCTCTTTCGTTCACTCCCTCATTCCAGTCTATAATTTCAGAGTAAATGATTAATGACACTTCACAGAACGACTCAGAGCGCCAAACATGGCCGGGCAGAGACGATCAGGAGTCGAAAAGAGAGACACAAATCTCGGGATGTGGACCTGCTTGCGTTCTGGAGTTTCTCGCTCCGAACAGAGCGCACCGCAGTCACAGGCTTCTGGGTCGGCCCTAAACTAATGTTTTCCTTTGCATGCCAAAAAACAAACAACGTCACACCAAGTGAACAAATCTCAGCAGAGACACGGGGCAGTTTGGGGCTTTTCTTAAACAACAGGATTGCCTTTCTCATTTATGCGAGTCCAGCCTCTTACACACAAACACGTCAAGATCTCTTTAGCCGATCGGAAAGGCCTTGACACTGAAACTTCATCTCTGGGATGTACAGTAAAAAGGGGGGGAGGGGGGGGGGGTCAGGACCATAACAAGTAAGCAGGGCTCTTGTCCATCAGAGCAAATAGTCGACACTGTCAACACACATCTGCATTTGTCCTGACAGCTGCTTGAGACTCCAAAAACAGGTGAAGCTTCATCTGGTTTATCAGCAGGGATCCAGCTTTCCTAAACCTCATCTCTGTCTGCCTCTCACTCCATTTGTGTCATCATGTCCGTCAGGCTCTCATTACGTATTTGTCTTTCTCTGTGTCTCTGTCCTTCTCCTCCTTTTCCCTCCGTCAAGTTTTGTCCCTCTCTATCTCTGTCTCTTTCTGTTCGTCTCTCACTCTGCCCTATCTATGCCTCTCCACTCCATTCTTTCCACTGGAATGACAAAATACAGATACCGAAATACTTGTGAAACACAAGGCCACAACTCCAGGCTACAACTGATTTATAATTAATAAACACTTTCTAATAATACGACCCACTCTTCCGATAGTGGGCCTCTTCCGATAAAACTTTATCTTCCGATATTGATTATGATCCATAGAGCTCTTTCCCCAAAGATCCTTATTCAGAATTGCACTTTTTAGTTGTTAAATACTTGCATGCTACTTAAAGTGATAGCAACATTTTTCTAAGCGCCTGCCAGAAGCAGAAAAACATCAAAACCTTTAACGACATTTCTACAGAGACCTGGATCGCCAGTGAGGGACACACAGCTGTCAGGAGTCAATCCGACGCACCACCTGTCCCAAACGCAAAACCTCTTACGCATACACACTCACTCAAAATTTCATTCTAATACACTCATATCGTCACCTCAGCCTTTTGTGTGTGAGTGTAGAAGTCATTTCGCAAAGTCTCATTGTCTCATTGTCACTGAGCCCTTTTTTTTTTTTTTTTTTATCCTCGGGCCACTCAGTGCACTATTGTCCGCGTGGCCTGTGTGGATAAATTCATTTTGACAACCCTGCTAATTGGATAAACCGGCTCTCTGCACTCGGTGAGCGCCTCTCACGCCGTTCACATTCCATCTGCTTTCTGGTGCGGAGGGAGGAGGAGAGGAGAGGAACGAGGGATAGGGGAAGAGGATGAGGTTTAGAGGGGGGTCATCTTAGCTTAGTGTCTTAGCTCCTTCTCAGGAGTTGAGCTGTTGAATATTTATCACCCTTCTCGTTCTCGCTCTCTCCCTCTCGTTACCCATTTATGTCCTTCAACAGCCATCGCAAATTCTCTAAACAACACAAAGTGCCCCCCCTCCTTTAGATAAACACATGTGGTGTCAAGTGTGAGGAGTGCTGGGTTCAACTGGCTGCGCGGGCTCGCGGGCCACAATGCCCGTCCGAATAGCTGCCATGCGGGAGGCCCGTTGCTCGGGGTGACGCTAACAGGCAGAACGCACCTTAATAGAGTGGAGAGTCATTGTAAAGCAGTGAGCCGGCGCGAGGACAATAACCCCAAGGCCCCAGCGTGAAAAGAAAGACGCTTCTCTGAAGGGCCAGAGGAAGAGCTGATGGGCTCAATGGTCAAAGGGAAGGACCGAAGGAGGGGCGATGGAAAAGGGGCGGGGGGGGGGGGGGCCTTGATGACCAAGTG
>JAOTQY010000024.1:4098471-4114460 GCA_026413445.1 Dolichallabes microphthalmus | reverse complement strand
GGGGGGGGGGGGGGGGGGGGGGGGGGGGCCTTGATGACCAGGTGTGCTTAGAGAGAGGGAAGCATTGCTGGTGGTAGTGAGGGGGGTGGAGGAGGGTCTGGATGGATGTTAGATGGTGGTTGGGGGGGTTACGTGAAAAAAATTTTTTTTTAATCCAGCTCATGAGGGAGATGACACGCCATGAACCGAGTGTGTAGAATAAATCACAAAACTAAGACTCGCTTTAACTTACTTGACACCTGAACAGTTTACATATATACATATTTATAATCATACTTGTCTTCAGCTTGTCCCGCAGAGACACTTTGTACAGGACGCATTAGACCAGGTTCTGGTTCTTTTTCCAGAAAATGTATTACCTAAGCTCTCAGGAACGAGGCAGGTGTGATGCAAACGTTTCTTCTTTCTTTTTTGAAAGTTCGTTTTAAACATATATTAAACACCTTGATGATCATAACCGTGTCCTCTGACTGCATCGTTACACCACCTCGTGGTACACTGCTCACCGAAGCGAACGTCATTCGACCGAAATCCGCTCTCCCCACTTCGACTACACTTCTGGAATGTTCCTAACGCTGCCGAGAGGCTGGAGGGCAGGTGGAAACACAGCAGAATCTCATTGGTGCTGTCTGGACCCGAGCAAACATCAGTCTCTCACAAGCTTGAAAATGAAACATCAAAAGCACCACTAACGAGGTCAATACTCCCTGCTCGATAACCCCCCTCCTCGTCTGTGTATTAATGAGCAGCACACCCCCACACTGACACTAATGAGACGCAGACGTTCTCAGGGGATTAACGAGCAGAAGATCAAGCCAAGTACAGGATTCCTAATCAATTATAAAGGAGGGCATTTGCATAATTTATAGCACATGCTTCAATTAGCAAAGCATGCGGTAATTAGGGGATCTTGCCAGCGCCGTGGTCACATGACCACGCCGATTTAAAAAAAAAAAAGGGTACAGGTGGCCTTTCAGATCTTAATTTTAACACTAATAAAACGAAGCACTTAGTTGCATTTATGATTAGACAGTGTCTGAAAAATATAATTTTATTTCCTACTCTGGACAAGTTATAAATACAGTTTACCTCATATTTTTGTCAAATGTACAAACTTAAAGTCAAGCAATCGACTGCTTTAATCACTCTGGGGAAAAATAAACATCCACAGGCACTAGGTTACAAGCTGACATTAAATTTAAAACACACACACACACACACACACACACACACAGAACTAGGCTGAGGCTTGTTGACAAGTCTCCAACAAATAAATCCCAAACTCCCGCAGCAAGCACAGGCACACAAGGCTGTAAAATTCTCGTAAGCATAAATATGTAATGCTCTGCGTCAGCACACACACACACACACACACACACACACACACAGCAGTGTGTAGTTATGCAGGTGAGGGAAGGGAGGAAAGGAGGGAGGGTGGGATGGAGGGACGGACAAATGGATAGAGGGGCCCCTGCTGTTCTGGCAGCTCCTCCATCACCGTGAATGGAACCAATTTTAAATCAAAAGCAATTTCTGCACATTATTCAGCAGGAACCCGGAGAGCTCAGACTGCCTGTCTGCGCACCAATGAGTCTTTCAGGGGGGGAAAAAAAAAGAAAGAAAACGGGTGAGGGGGGGAAAGTGCGTGATACGATAGTAATAAAACGTGCGTGAACTGTTTATAAGCACGGGGTTGGTGTGATAAAGTGCAGTTGCCCTAGCGAGTGGCTTTAAATATGACCAGAAGTAAACACAACAAATGAGAAAAGCAAACAGCGGCGGCGTTTAAGCATGATCTAAAAACAGAACGTGAGCGGTAGCCTGTAGCTTTCACACACACATATGCACGCAGGCGCACACGCGCACACTTCTGGCCTGTGTAAACACCTACGGGACCCATGACCACATAGTTTGCAGACACGTCAAGGTCGACGCAGACCGCCGAACAAACAAACACTTAGAGCTGCTACGTCGTACGGTAGCCTCCGAGCTCCTGAACACACCATGGCGTGATGCCAACCTCGATCCTGACAAGAAAGACAGGAACTCCTGTTGTGGCTGGGAGAGGTTAGCGCCTCTGTGTCATCACAGCAGGAAACTGTTATTGCTAGAGCACTTAAGGCATAACGGAAGTCGCTCATGATACTGCTCTTGAAGCAAAAGATTCATTTCCGATTAGGTGATTTGGGATTTTACTTTAATATAATGTTCAGCGTTCTTGGAAAATTAAAAGTTAGCTATCTACGAAACGACGAGTGCTTGTTGTGTTGTCACTGGTATTGCATGGACCATGAAGCTCTGAAAGCTGACGAGGAAGTGAGAGAGAGATGGAGCGGCGATGTAGTGGTACAACAGGACAGTGCAAAAGTCTCGAGCCCCCCCTCAAATTCTTCATGTTTTGCTTTCCTGTATTCTACATTTGCGTATTTTTGACATTTACATTTATAGTCTTAAATAGTTTTTATGTCCCTCATTCAGTTTTGGCAAGTTTCTGTCTCTCATCTTCAGTCCAGTCCTTGCACCTGAGCAGTTTCAGAGAATGCTTTTCGTTTGTTAAGCCACACAGTGACCTAGGAATCATTTCGTCACCTAACGTAAGGCATGAAGAGAGAAACAGGTGACAGATGATGACAGATGATTAGTAAACTGGTGATGCTGAATGCTGAGTGGTTAGAACAGACAAGAGGGGAAAAGTGGTCGCTGCTAAGATTGTTATATTTTTAAATTGTATTTTTCAGCACTTTGTAGGCTGTCACATTAAAACATCTGTTCCTAAGCTCAAGACCTTTTCATAGTACTGATATACAGTGACTAAATCTAGTGATTTCAAGCCAAGTACGTATTTTCCACAGTAAGTATTTTTTGCGTCTGTTGTGTGAAACAAAGTGTTCGTGAATGCGTTCACATGACAGGATGCCAGGCCATAATGATCAAGTGTTTGTTTAGACGATCACCATGCTAAGACATTTAGTGCATTACAGCTAATAACTTTTTACTGAATATCTGATTCAAAACAAAGTTTTTGGTAGATTCTTCAAACAGTGACTCTAGTAGCTGCAGCCAAAAACTATAAAAAAAATTTTTATACTTTAATTTGTCTCTTATTTTGTCTGGGCTCTCGATTGAACTATATCACAGGAACTGCAAAATATTAACACCCAATATGGACAAAGTCTTTGCAACAACATGTACACAAAATATAAATTACATCTACTACTACCTATAGGCCTTTAAACCTTTTTTTATTTTGTACACAAGTTGTGTGAATCTGTACAAATCTGCAAAGCACAAGACAACTAGGACAAGCGACTTCCCCCTATCCATTCTCAAGAGGACTTGTGGTGCATGTGCGAGAGTGTGTGTTTGTGTGTGTGTACGAGTGTGTTCGGAGCTTGTGTGTGAATGCGACATTGACAGTGTTTGCTCTGTATTTGAGAGTTAGTGCGAGAGTGTGAATGGAGTGCGTCTCGGTTTCTCTTGGCTCGTCGAGCGGCCCTTAATCTCTGTTCAAATATCTACTTGACAAACGCACACACACTCGGCTGTTTGTCCTGACACACGCTCTCTCTCTCTCACACACACACACACACGCATATACACACTTCTTACGTACTTATGAGCCTGGAGTTCATCGGCTGGCTCATGACCCAGTGCCAGACACACTTGTGCAAACAACAACGTGTGTGTGTGTGTGAGAGAGTGAAAGAGCATGTGCTGTCTTTCATGCTATAGATGTATAGACAATCACTTAGAGAAAATCATATGAGGGAGGAAAAAACTGTGTAAATATCTCCCTTTCAATCCACCAATCGGAGACGGGTTTCGATGAGGACACGCCTCCTTCAATGTGCATGCAACATGTTGTACGGGACCAATCACCGCCTCCAGAGGCTCGAAGCACAAACATAAGTGCTCTGCCACATGGCAACGGCATCGTTCTCTTGAAAGACGGTGTCACAGATGGTCAGCATGGGCCGGGAGCAAACGCGCTTGGGATTCGAACCTCAAAACTATGTTCACGCCTGTGCAGAAACTTCCATTTTAAATATCCATATCAGGATCGGCTGAACATGTACGCAAAGGGATAAATTAACAAGGAACAGGAAATAAGCAGCTTAAACTTCAAATCTTTCCTTGCGACATGTTCAGAAAAGTCACGCCATGCCACAATATTGTTATAACACTTTAATTTGTCATGCATTGACATGTTCATAAATTAGAAATGAAACAGCCTTGTATGAAATCTGATCATGCCGCTTTTCCCAGGGCTTGACACTCAGTCTAGGAAATAAACCTGACAATTTGAGGGCATTTATCAACAGCGGAGTGACAAGCTCTACATTCCTGTATGAGAAGATAATCCTGACTGGAGAGCATCTCCTCTAGCACACACACGCAAGCTTGCTGGTTGTTGCCTGCAGGCTGTTATGACTACGTGATCATACCGGCTGAAGTGGACATAAAAGTCTACCCTGAGGAAGCTTTTTTTTTTCGTGCTTCTTTCATGAATTAAGAGTGAAGTTACACCCCTTAAGAAAACAATAAACCTTTCCGAAGGCAGTGCTAGCACCGCAAAAAAAAAAGAGCCTCCCTGCCAGAAACACGACGCGCTCTCAATCAGAAGCAGAAGGTGACCCGGGGGAAAGGACAGGCCTATAAAACATGATTTCACGCTCCCCCAAACGCTGAACCGAGTGAATTCTGCTTCCTGAAAAAGAGGGTTCCTTAAGGCTCTTCCGCAGAGCTGGAGTCTATAATTACTATTATTATTACTACTATTATTATTACTACAAACCTGAAGTAGGTAAAAAGTTGCTATGGTGCCCGGAGATCAGATTCTTCCTAGCGTTCATAGCAAAAAAAAAAAAAAAAAAGTCATGTTTTACAGTGTCCTGACATTTAGCATTACAGTCATGATGTGCCAAGACAAGCCCCTTGACCTCTACAACAGGCCTGGACCCTGTAAAGCGATCAAAGAAGTTCACACTAATGCTCTTTTTTGCCTTTTTTGTTTTCTTTTCAACCTTCATGCACTTTCTTCTTGGCAACATCCTCATCATTCTTCGTGTCCCTGAAACATAATACCCTCATCCCTTCTCTCTAATGTGCCTCTATCAACTTCCCTAAAATCCCCAGCCCAGCTTGCTCACCCCAGATACCTGTTACACGGAAAGAATTCAGGGCTGTGAGGGCATGTCAAAGAGGGAAAAAAAATAAAAAATAAAATCTGTCCCTACATCTGCACACAGCTAATAAGTCTTTCCCAAATAACACCCTAACCAAATAAGGTCCAAACGCCACGAAAGCCAACAACATAATCAGGCTGGATTCAATTACAGACTATAACTTTGATCCACCCGACCACCAATCATCATGAACGAAAACACTGCAGCCGGCCGAGATTTAGTTTTTTCACCCCCCTTCCCGCAAATTGAGTTTGGAAGTGATCGAATATCGTCTCTTTATGTCTGTAATACAATAGCTGGATTTTAATGACCGTGGCACTGACAGTGTTACTGCAACTTTTATTGTCGAGAATGTTTTTAATACTCCATCGAGCGGTCTGGACGGGATTCGGTCCAAATCACAAAACTGTACTGAGTCTTTCAAGGATTTTGGATATATATGCGTATTTATATATCGCTTTAAATCCCTAAAATCTAATCAAATCTAATGTGTACAGCAAAAAAAAACGTTCCTGTGAATACTTTCATATCTGTGCTTATTATTTTGATATGTCTCGAAGTACTGTTTATTGAGTACCTGCTGATAATCTCCTGTGATAAAGTTTACTGCTATTGAAAACTGATTAGTCTAATGTCCTAACACATATTAAAAATGTAAAGACATGGAGCTCTGTGAATGATTTCATCTCACAGATATGAACCATATGAATGACATATTTATATGTGTGTGTGTGTGTGTGTGTATTATTGTATGGATAACATTCCTTTAAAAAAGATATGCTTCATGAATTGAATTGAGTCACTTGTTTCACGTTACAGAAAGGAAACTCGTTGCTATTCTGTTTTTCTTCCCATAACAATGCTTTAAACTTTAAGTATATTATTCAGATCAGTAACAGTTACCTAGTAGATATTGATCAGTAAGTGTATAAGGAATTTGGCAGTGGGGCTCAGAGGGCTAAGGCGCTGAGTTACTGAAGATCGGCGGTTCGAACCCCAGCTCCACCAGGTTGCCACTGTTGGGCCCTTGAGCAAGGCCCTTAACCCTATCTGCTCCAGGGGCTTAAGGGCTGACCCTGATCCAGGGTATCATGGCTGACCCTGCGCTCTGACCCCAGTTACGCTGGGATATGCGAAGAAGGAATTTCACTGTGCTGTAATGAATATGTGACAAATAAAGGCTTAACTTTAAGGAAATGTAATATAGAAGGTATGTCATAATGAAGATGTATATTGGAAGTTTGGGTGTTGATTTGTAGGGTTAATATGAGTATATGTATTAACGCACATGTATTAATGTGTGGATCTCATGTGGATTCCCACAAATATAATTATCACACTTTGTGATCAAATGATAATCCTAGGGTGATAATATACAGTATAGCAAATAATCAGTATCCATCAAGGATGTGAAGTTGAGGTACTGGTACCATATGAGAAATATTCTGAATTTTAGACTTTGCTTGTTAAATTTAAATGCAAGTCAGTGTACTGAAACTTATTTAAAAGGTAAACAGCTACAAAAAGGAGAATTATCTAAGGATTGGTGTAAGCACTTAATATGGGTACACACATTAAGATAATAGTTAATATATAAGAAAATACATATAAATGTGTATTTCATGCTTTATAACTAAATTAAAATAATAATAAAAAGAATTTAAGCATCACATGCAATGAACTGTCAAACCTGATGAAAGCTGATAAGGATGCAAGGTCTTTTCATTTACAATAAACAATTAAAACAAATACAAATATAACAATTAACAATACATTAATCTCAACTAGTTACATTTAATATTATGTTATTTGGTGTGAAATACCTGTTTTAAAGTGGTAAACTATGGATTATTTTGACACACACACTAAGCATCATCAACATCAACAACCTGTACCAAGCTAGTAGTACTGCATACTTTAAACTCCTAAACAATTCAAAAGTAAAAAAAAATAAAAATTAAAAATTAACTGCAATGTTGCTTTTAAAATACAATAAAGAAACACTTTAACACCATAAGTTAACATAAACGCTTAACATTATAACATTACACTGTAGCCAGCCAATGTGTGTGTGTGTGCGTGTGAGCTTAGCATCACAGCAACACATCACTCTACAATGTAGGAACTTTCAACTAGCTGTTGCATGAAGGAAAAGTGTGTCTTTTAGTTTTGTATAGTGACTAAATCGTATTAAGGACGCGCGTGAGGGTTTTACACTGTCGCGAGACGTTCTGAAAGCCGTTGAAAAGTCGCCCATCGAAACAAAACAATGTAGCGAAGTTAACAGTTACATGTTAGCTAGCTTAGCAGCCGCATCATGCCAGAGTGTGTGTGAGTGTAGAGACTCTCTTCTTACCTTTAAAGCTTTTTTTCAAGTTTCTATCATTTCGAAATGGCCGTAAAACATTATTAAACACATTTCTAGTCAACAATTGATGAAACAAACTCAACCTGAAGCACTGAGCTAAAGTAAAAACATGAATGTTTTTCGGAGACTTACCTCAAAAAAGCGAGTGCTGGAGATGAAGCTGTGTTTTTTTCTCTCTCTCTCGGTTTCTCTCTGTCTCTATGCAGTGTGAAAGGTTTTTTCCCCCCAAACAACTTGGTGCAGAATTTAGTCCCAAACCAAAAAAGAAGTAAGAGTGTTTCTCTGCCTGTTTTCCCACCCTCTAAAGCACTCAACTAGTTCAGTAATTTACTGCGGTGGGACCGACATTTTCCTCGGCTCCCCCAAACTTGTCCCATTGAAAGGCCGTTTTTGGATGACTGAGCTCGCACACAATTCTCCCTTTGGCTCTGCTTCGGCTCCTCCCACTTTCCAAAAAAAAAAAAAGAGGGAGGGATTTGAACAATAGATCCCCAAATCTCAAATCTGAGCTTGGGCCTATCTCTTTCCCTTCCTACACCTCCTGCTATTTTAATAATCAAGCACACACATACACACATGCATGGGTATCTTTTACCCACAAGCTCTAAGCCTTAATGACCACTACAGCAAAACTGCACTAGTTACTTGAAGGAAATGAAGAATCCCCTAGAGACCCCCCCCCTCCACTTCTCCTCCTCCTCCTCCCTGCACTCTCTGCCTTGTTTTCCCCTGATTTGGTATGCGATCGTCCCCTCAGGGTTTGCCCCGGTTTGCATTGTACCCCCCTGTGTTATTGAGGCTCACAGTCCCTGAGCACAGCTGTGCTGGGGCAACAGACTCACACTACACAGATCAGAGCAAGAATGCAAAACCTCTTTCATTTTCTTTTATATATGGAAATTCTCTCTATAACCTGTGGATCCAGATCCCGTCCAGAGAAATACACCCCGTGTCAGTGTTTGTACCTACCTGTATGATCTTGGGTGGTGGGAGGAAACCGGAGAAACCCACACAGATGTACAGACAGACGTCACCGTGTCACAGCACCACAGTCTGATTCTGAGTTTGTCTTTTGAGATTTTGCATGCTCTCCCTGGGATCTCCTGGGGTTCCTCGGGGTTCTCTGGTTTCCTCCTGTGAGTGTGTCTGTGTGTGCATGTTGCCCTACAACAGCCCGCCTAACCTTGTACCTAGCGTTATACACTTAGGATCCACCACCCTTTTATGACAAATTTTTCCTGTTCCTCATTCATTCTAAACCCAAAAATTACTGTGTGTGTTTGAAAATTCACAAAACCGACTACACACTGCATTTTTGGCATCGAGTTCATCCAGAAATACACTGCATATGTCCTTCTTCATCATCCAGATGATGTATCATAGAAGAAATGACATTTTAGAGAGTTTAGGGAAACAGGATTTCAGACACAGCTCTGACATTTCCAGAAATGTTCCAAGTAAGCCTAAGTGTGACTAAAAGGAGGAATATTTCCAGGCTTGATGATGTTTTATGTTGCATTTGGCCCGTGAATTGTAGAACCAGCAGAAACCTCACTATGTCCACCACAGGGAACAACTGCTCAAACGTAGGGACTTTTGCTCATGTTTGAAAGCCAAATACATTATATTGTGCACATTCAGTACTCTTCAGGGAGAATATCCAAATTATGTCCCTTAGAGAGAGAGAAAAATATATCTTTTATGGGAACAAAGTATTGCACAATTTTAGACATGTAATGAAAATTATACAGCATTTTGGATCAGAAAGGTTCAATGAAAGAAATCAAACTAGATTCTGAACACAATGTCATCGTCATAGAAATCTTGATATAGGTTTAGGTTTTAAAAGAACAATCCAGAGGTGATACTCGTGAAGAAAAATCTCCCTGAGATTACATATGGAATAAATGTTAAGAGGACTCAAAATGGACCCATTCCACAATTTTTTTTGTATACAGGTGAAGTAGATTGCAGACTCTTCTGCAGTTTCCAGGATGATCACTATAAAAAAGAAATTTGGAAAACGCTATATAGCATTTCTTTTTTAAATTTTTAGAAATTTTGAACTTAAACGTTTTGAGCCAAGCACAACACATCGCTTCCTGACATTCTAGCAAAAGCTGAGGCTTTCTGATGAGCCAATCGCATTGCTTCTTTTTGTCACATGATCAATGAAGCAAAAGGTTTTTGGAGAATGTTGGCAAGAAGAGTCACATGGCTTTTACGTTGTTATTATATATATAATAAATGATAGACATGAATCATTAACATCCACGATGCCTTTTTTAGTGTAAGCACAATATTACAAAAAAGCATAACGTTACAAAACTTAAAACATGCACGAGCGATTTTGCGTCAAAGAGACATGAGATGTTTGTGGGAAGATGTTGCATTTGCCTTTTCTGGTTCTGTCTGTTATTGCAATGTTATAAACCTTAGGGGATGACTGACAGACACATGCACTAGCGAACATTATACAGTGCATAACTGTATAACTCATAACTCATGATCAATCTTTTTCCTTGGTGAAATTAACAGCCATGATTCGCTAACAGCCACAATCAAAGCATGAGTTTGTTATATATGGGGTTTTTTTATTTTTATTAAAGCTCAACCAACATATTATTGATACTATACAGTATATACTTATATAACCACAAACACAACTGCAGGCTAATTTATACATTGAGCCAAAACTGTGGGAGGTGGAGTTCTAGCACACACACAAAATTCACATTTTTACAGTACACACAATTTTTTTGCTTTTTAGCAACCTCATGACTCACAGAAAAATATCCACAAAATATTCTTTATCAGTTTGCGAAACTAAAAAAAAATTATTATCAAAATTACTTAAATCCATTTTTAAAAAATGGATTTATCACATTTTGCTCTAAAACTCTTCACCTGGACAGTCTATATGATTACAGCAGCAGTTTGAAGGTACAAATCTACATAATCTAGGTGAGATTAAACACCAAAACATCTCTGATGCTCAATCAGAACCTCTTTGTCAGCTTTTCTGGCTGAGATCGGATAAATATTTATCAAACCTCACCTGATGACAGCATTCGCTTCAACTAGGCCCGTGGGTTTCTGTGTGAGTGTGTTGTGCGGCACTGTGTGTGGTTGGCCGCGCTTGATCCTCGCATGCCATGTCAGAGCCACCATGTTTTCCTTGCTGGTTTGCTTGGCACAAGAGCCGATAGCACTGGAGAGGATGGATTAGACTTGCATGTTCATTAGCTTCTTGGGCTTTTGGCCCATGTGTACACAGCTGCACTCGACACAGCAACATCGAGAACACACACACATACACACATGCACACACACAGTAATTGAAGCAGTCTGATTAGGTGCTTTGTCATGACTAGACAGCAAAATTGCTAGACAGTTAAGAATTAGTAACTGTATTTGGAAACGTCTTTATTTTGGACTATGTTGTGCTTATATGAATTTTTTTCTCCCCACATGACAATGTGAGGACAAAAGTGTGGATTGTATGCATGCAGACAGTTCCTGTATTCTGTATGAAGTAAAGCAAGACGACAGGACAAGAATTTATAGACACCTGACTGACAATAGCACTGTCGCCTTGGACCTCCAGGTCCTGGGTTCGAATCCAACTTTGTCTCTGTGTCAATTGAGTTCGGACGTTCTCTCCATGAAACCCACCAGGTTTCCCCCGGGATCTCCGGTTTCCTCCAACAGTCCAAATACATGCAGATTAGACTAATTCACATTCCCAAATTGTGTGAATGTGTGTGTGAGTGTTGACTGGAGGTCCCACCAGGGTCATACAAATGGAAATAAATACAATGGTCACCACTGACCTCAACAGTCCCTAGTTGGACTACAGAAGTCCCTAAAATGATGGATAAATGGACTGAAAATAAAGTAAATATCTGTACAAAACTACCCGGACATGCACTTTCAATTGCACACAGTTTGACAGCAGTAAAGTGCAAACACATCAACAAAGCAAAAACATGGCAGCAAATTTAGGAACACAGGAATCTTCTGATTCTGATTGGATGGAGTTCCAGTGGCTGGATTGAATCTTGCTAATGTTTTCATTTGTGCTGATAACATTTAATCAAGTAATTAATATGATATTGTGTTAGACTTCTTTTCCAGAATACAGTTTTTCATTAGACTCCCTACGTGCAAGCTGTATGTAAAGTTCAGTAATCATTTTTTTGTTTGTTCTGTTGTTGTGTTTTCTGTTTTGCACCACACTAGAGCATTATTATGCAAGATTAAAGCTGCAACGTTTAGCTCGCAGACCTCCTGATTCCTTGATTGTAATTGAAGTACATCAACATCATCATCATAATCATCATCATCATCATCATCATCATCATGAGTAATAAGTGGCAGGTCCTGTGTGCTCCGTACAGCCGTTTAACAGAGGTTATTTAAAGGTTAGAGTTAATGAGAAGTTACAGATGACATATGCAATGCGTGTAATTACGGCGCACTTCTCACATGAACAACTCCACAACACAGACTCGTATTAATCAACTCGTGGTGTGGCTTGTCTTCATGTGGTTTAGTCGGGTTTCAGGTGCAACCCGAGTCGGATAGGTGAGGTTTCTTTAGAGCGTGAAGTGTCAAAAGTTTATAAACTGTATAAGGTGTTTTTAGTGGAGACTATTATGGGAACACTAGATATGAGATAGGAACAGACTTTAGGTGGATGCCATGTATATAAACATTCACACAGAGGAGGGGAATATACAGAGGAAATTACTACTGCAATGGAAGGAAACCATAGAACCCCAAGGCAACCCACATGATCACAAGGAATAGATAAGAAGTGCATACTGACAGGCTCCAGAGCGTCATGATGAGGCAACACTACCCAGAATACCGCGCTCATTGTTAAACATCAGCCACATATTTCACAACATTCATGAATTACTCTGTGTTCTGCAAGTGTCTAGTTTATGTAAGGTTCATGACACTGCTGCATGTTTAATCCGGTTCCATGATGTGTAATCATTTTGGTTGAGACTAATTTGCATTAAAGTCAATAGCGGTTAAGATTCATCCCAGGCGACTAATACATTTACATTTACATTTAGGCATTTGGCAGACGCTCTTATCCAGAGTGACTTACATTTTTTTGTTTTTTTATCTCATTATACATCTGAGCAGTTGAGGGTTAAGGGACTTGCTCAAGGGCCCAAAAGTGGCAACTTGGTGGTTGTGGGGTTTGAACCTGAGATCTATCGAACCGTAGTCCAATGCCTTAACCACTGAGCTACCTCTGCTACAGTAAGTGACAATTTTTTATCATCACCCAGGACATGAGGATAAAATTGGGATGCAAAAATATATAAGGAAATAACGAAATCTTAAACTACACAGTATACTAAACATTCAGTAACTGTTCGTAAAAAGGTCTCCATTTATATAAATAAATAAATAAACAAATAAAAGTGTTCTGTCTGTCTGCTTGTATGTCTGTCCAGCCAGATTTTAATTCAGCATCATGCAAAACTGGTTGAAATAACAGCGCTGAAGTGGTATAAGTGGGCTTCAACCTGAAATAATAATAATAATATCACTGATTACATTAAAGCTGATCAGATTATTTTTAACTATTTTTACTTCAACTCTTTTCCTGTCCTGTGATGGGTACTTACACTAGTAATGCTGTAAATTCCTGTTTAGAAAATGTAAAACTCTGGAATCTAATTCTATTATTGAATCCGGTTCAGATTCCTTATGGTTAATAAGCATCAGGTAGATTCCATTAGTAAGAAATAAAAAATAAAAACTTAAATAACATTTTTTTTCTTCGCATTTTATGATTTTTATAGCTTATAAAAAAAAAATTTTTCTAAAAGTAGCAAAAAAACAATGTCTACAACAACAGGTGGTTATTATAAACGAATGATATGAATTATACACAATATTTGTGAGAAAATGTCCTAATGTCCACCTCAGGTTTCTAGAAGAATCCTACGCACTGTGATACCTGTCAAAATACTTTTCACGCTCCTCCAGTCTAAAGAAAGAGAGAACGAAAGAGAGAGAGAGAGAGAGAGGAGCAGTGCATGAAAGCTTTCCCCATGCCCCTTCCCCCTCTCCTCCACGCACCATTGAGTGAATTAGGTGCGGACAAAAGGCTTTGTGGCCGAGCCATGAAAGGGCCATTAACCATGCTGCTGCTCCTCCAGAGGCCGAGCCTGCAGGGCGAACAGCCTCCCAGAATGCCTCTGTCCCAGCATGCAGCATTCCCAGCATGCACTGCTCCCTCTCAGCAGTGTCCTCTTCACCCTTGCAGCATTCCCAGCAAATTGTTATGTGGATGCAGAAGTGTGAAGATGGAACGAAGATATGGGGCTGAGCACAAACCTTTCAAAACTGTCCAGGTTTTAGTGCAGAGCTTGAGTGTGCGCATGTGCATGTGAGTGTGCATGTTTGTATTGTATGATTAGTATAAGTCATGTGGTGTCAATGTTCGAATGAGTTATGCACAATATATTAGTGTTCAGAGAATGTTTATGCATTGAGAAGAAAATGTAGAGAGCGCTGAGCATTTGCAGCAGGTTTAACCTCTTTATTTAACACTATCACCATGGCAACGACCCCTGTGCGTAGTGTCTCCTGGTGACCTGAGCAGCTGTGTCACTTCCTCACTGTAATAAAGCAGATGCGCCGTCTCATGCTGCCTTTCAAATGTCCATTTTATTTGGCACTTAATGTCTGCTAGTCTGGACACTAATTTAATCTAATAGGATTCCTTTCCAAACTTTCCACAAATGTGTATTATGCAAGCAGTGGTTTATAGGTTAATGCGCAATAACTAGAAATCGGTCGGATTAAGAAAAATAGTTTCCCACCATCATCTGTTTGTCCTTGCTTCCACTAGGATGAAAAAACGAGCAGCATTTTTTCCTTCATTTTCCTATTATGGCTAGACGGGATGTTTATGTGGAGTTTTTAGTTCGGGAAATTCACTTTATTACCTGTCACACGCTTACATCTCTGTGGGCTCATGTTATATGACTCATCGTTTCACCAATCAAACTCGGGCACATTAAGGTCGACAGCAGCTGAGACGGATTAATTCACGGCGAAAAACGGCGATTTAGCCATTCCAGCTTGTCGCTCGCCTAAAATTTTCCCTCCTGACTGAAGAAATAAGAGCCAAATGTCAAACCATTTCATTTGCGACCTGGAAAGCACAGTCGCAAGGTGGAAAAACATGTTGCAGTTGTGTCACTGACTGCATGTCCTTGTTTTACTAAGTCTCCGCTCGCCTGAGGTCAACAACTTTAAGGAAAGCCCAGGGTCAACAAACCAACGCCCCGATCACAACCGCAGAGCACGGATGATGTCGCTAAGATTTTCTATCAGGGCATCATGAGCCGTTCTGGATTTACACCATGTACATGAAATGTCAATTCTGATTGGTTAATCAAACGTGTCGATTAATTCCCCATAGTAACAGGGATGCTGATGGTGAATGCTCCATGCAATCAAATCCTAATAATGAACTGATAAAAAAGTGATCATTGATATGGCAAAGTTTTTAGTAACATGGAAGGAGTCTCCAGTTTCAGTGTCAGTGAAAAGTCTCCAAGACAAATGAGGTTCTAGATGCTGTAAAATGAAAAGCTGGCCTTTTTGTATCTTGTAAGAGAAAGAACGAGAAAGAGAGGCTGATGAAATAGTGATTAATAGTGATAGTGATGCAATACTGTTTATACCCACTGTAATAGTGAAAAATAACATACTTTTGAAGATTCCACATAATTAAACTTGAAAATCTGATATGATTGTGTTGCACTTCATTAGGTACACCTGTGCTGGTTCTGTGCTGGACACCTTTTCCCCTTAGAACTGCATTAATTCTTCATGGCACAGATTCAACAAGGTGCCAGAAACATTCCTTACTGTTGCCTTTCTACCAGCTCGAACCAGTCTGACCATTCTCCTCGGACCTCTGGCATCAACAAGGCACCCAGAGAACTGTCTCATACTTATTTTATTGTGGCCCTGGAGCAGAGACATAATAACTGGCAGAAGAATCGAAGCATATCCAAAAAGAAATCCCCACATGTCCTAATTACTTAAAATGAATGATGTGCCAAATTCAAAAACGTTTACTGCATAAACAAACAGCATAAATCCCATTCCTAACCCAATAACACACAAATCTCACTTTGACGTCTTTAGATTTTTTGCAAACCCCAGTGTCATGCTGTTATGTACACACTCAAGTCCTGTGATCTTGCGCCTTAGACACCAGGACACTTCATTTCCTGCAGTAATATTGATGTTATTATTTTTTCTGCACAGCAGACAGAAATATGTGTGTGTGTGTGTGTGTGTGGGTGGGTGTGTGTGTGTGTGTGTGTGTGTGAAAAATATGCTTTTATTGTTGTGTGATTGTGTCGTCAGGAGCGGGGCGGTGTAGC